>JAQGBX010000268.1:0-40458 GCA_034698745.1 Megaphyllum sjaelandicum | reverse complement strand
GTTTGCCCGGTAGTTGGCGCTAGTGGTCGGTAATTTAATTTTTTAAATTATAAGTACCAACGAATGCGTACCCTTAGAATGGATGGCATTCATTGTCATCTTCCTTAACAATTAAGATAACCCCTGCATCAAAATTGGCATTTGGAGTACAAACAGCTTGGAAGCTAATCCCAAAAAACAATAGTGCATAACACATTTAAAAATGTTGTATCACCAATGCCTGAAATGGCCCAGAACTTGTCAGAAGACGATATATAAAGGATGATGAAGATAAGGACGACTTTTTTCAAGTTCATTTGCTTGTAAAACTTTAAAACATGTAAAAAATTGTGTAAACATGTAAAACTTCAGTTCTCTGTTGGAGGTGCTCAAATTAAGGCCACACAATCGATGGATTCTAAGAATCAATAAAATGTGGAATAATCATCAACATTACAGTAACTAGAACTTAATTTTTATGATTTCAAGTAACTTTTAAGTTCATAACTTTCTTTTAATGTAATTGAAATGTGGGTTGAAAAGGCTCAATTTCTTTAGTTATCCAAAATACAAGCAATTACATGTATTCTTCTAATGTATATAACTCCCATCTTTCGTTTACTGAATGGGAGGATATACAGTATCTCCTAAGAAGGCGTAATTTCCTCTTAACTTCTTGGAAATGTTTCAACAGCTCCCTATAAGCAGAAAAGATTTGCCAACCTGCTGCTGGCCAAGGTGAGATGAGTTGATATTAAAACCAAACACTCGTGCAGGTTGAAATGAAAAGTTTGAAGTTTTTTGCCCCCTTGGATTCTTATTAAAGAAAGAGTTTTCTCCCCGATCAATTTGGTTAACAAATACGTCGTCCTTGAATAACTTTATCTGACAACAAGTTCTTCAAATGATTGGGATTTGGTTGGCCACGTTGCATGCTTTATTCGTGCAAAAATAGGCCCCTGAGCTTTGCAAAGGTAAAATTGAGGTGAAGGAATGCCCTTGAAGAACCAAAAAACAAACTAACAAACTGTTGTTAACGTCCTTCGTTCGATGTCCACGGACCCAAAGCTATAAAAATGCAAACACAATGTACTGTACATGTATATTGAAACGAAACACTAATTTCGGTCGCCCACGCCATTGTTTATTTCTAATTAAAACACGTGTCCTGTACAATTATTGGTGCTGAGCGATTATACTTCAGAGATACCATGAGAAGTATTTAAAATACATGCTTTGTATATGCTAGGCAATAATAACGCTGATATATCTTACATTTAATAACAGCTAAATGGATAAAATAACATATGATTCATTTGCCGGCTTTAGTTTCCTCATAGAAAATATACTGTACATGTACTTCATATAATTTATTAATACAGAAAACCGTAACCAACAAAAACATACGTATGCTAAATAATTGTACTGAATATAATAGTATCAATTAATTGAAGTTGAATTGCTGAGATTATTGGACGACAGTCGTTCAGAACGTCAAACGAAGTTAATTTATGGGTAAACACATGACTATACTTTTAACTTTGAAAAAGTATTACATTATTACATACTGTATGCATGAACAATAACTAAACGCCTTCTTAAGTTAATAAAGAAAGAAAGTGACGATACATACATACAAACCGAGGTACAAATATTGCAAAATGCACCAGTAAATAAACGAATTGCTCATGTAATTAAGTCTCTATATAACAATAGTAGCATTTCAAATAACATAAATGTAAGTGCATACTGTTACATGGCGTGTAATACTTTTGGTTTACTTTCCATAACGGACCTTAGGATTCCATTTAAACTCCGTACAACACGAGGGTAAAGGTCAGCACCGTACTTGAAACCTGGAAACGTCAAGTATTAGAATTTAATTCCATGGCCTAGAATGCATTAGCTGTCAACATCAACTCCTAACAAAAGTTTGCGAGTGAATAGAAGGTAGCAAGAGCGCTTTAACGAACTATACTCGTGTGATTATTCGGCCATAGCGTACAGTTCCCACCTAGAAATTGTAGAAATCGTTTGCCTCGAAATAAATTTGAATTTATCATTATTTGCAGCCGAAGTAATTTCAGAAGCAGGCGCGATTTATTCTTGAACTTTTGAAGATTGATTACTTTTCGAATGAAATGTTAAACTTAAAATTTTTAAATGAATTCAATAAAGGTAGTCGAACAATGATAAAAGCTTTTGTTTGCAAAAGTACATGTACAGTACATGTATGTTATTTGAGCCATGATGGATGAGGAAAAGCACGCAAGCGCAAAAAAAAGCATATAGATTACGTGACAGCGTTTATATGGCATAATCTATAGTAGTCTACCTGCTCTTTGACAATGCAAATTTGAGAATTTTCATTGCGAGAGCCCAAATGCATACATGTTCAAGGGTTAAGTCAAGACTTTGTAAAACTTTGAGGCACTATTCTTTAATGATTGACTAATTTAAAATAAAAAATAGCAAACGCTTTTTAGCAAAAAGCTTTCATGTCGAATTCCTTTTAATGGTGCATATTTCAAAGTAATCCTGAATAAGATGGTGACATAAGCAATACACGTATACTTATATTCATGTACATGTAGATGCTTGCTGATGTGAAAATTAATTTAAAAAAAACAAGAAGCCGAATAAAAATATTAAAATTGTAGCTCATCTCTTAGGGTGGGAGCAGGGTGGAGCTTATTCCAGTGTCTTACCAACCGATTTCGAACCAGTGTCGTGAAGTGGTATTGCAGACTCTTACCACTTGGCGACACTGGTTTTCAAGCTACTGGAATAAGCTCCACCCTGGCCCCACTCTTAGATTAGAATCTCAGACAAAACCCAGACAACCCTGTGTTTGAAAAGAAAGATGGTTGAATTCCATTCAAATCTGATTTAAAAAAAACACCCAAGGATAGTCTGGGGTCACAGTTGAAGACGATTACATACATGTACGTGGCATAAATCCTAAACGCATGGAAGAAGAGTCATAAAAAGTAATGGTGCTAGAACCACTATTCACTGAAATACAAATAAAGCCTCCTGCCTCCAGTCCTAAAGAACCGTTGTTCAAACACCTAACATTTTATGCAATAAAACTTGTTTAAATTGAAAGCCACTTACAGTCAAGACAAAGCCTTTGGAAATGCTGAAGAATCCCCAACCGGTCAATGAAACGGGGGATGCCAATACGCACGTCACGTATGACAAGTGACTTATTCTTTCCTGAAATTAGCGTTTTCAGAAAAAAAATGCAATTCAGAGCGAGTTATTTTCGAATCAATAACTTTAGCACATGAATCTGACTTATGTTTGTATCAAAATTTTGTCGTTTTAAAAATACCATTGCGGCTGCAATTCATAAACAGTTTACATCAAAAGTATTCGTAACAAAATAATGTACGTGTTGAAGTCGTCCAAAAGTTTCTAACAGATAAAATGTTCCTCAAATACCTGAACAAGATCCATTGAAGCATTTAAAGAGACATCCTCTTTGATACACATGATTCGTACGGTGTCCAAGTGAGCAGTTACCTTCGAAAGTTAAATTTAATGAGCCATGCGAAAACAACAAATGTCTGAATGAAATAACCTATTTTCATTGTGCTGAGAGTAAAAAGTCGAGTATAAACATAATAAATGATTGAAGTTAATAAAAATTGAGTTATACTTAATAAAAAATGCTCAGCTTTGTATACGAACATAATCAATAGGGATACTCAGACACAAGCTTTACGAACGATGCTTTTGGCAGTCATAAATTAATCACTTCTCGACTACCAAACTAGGATTGGCAAAGCTTAATGAGTACCCCTATTATGAACAATATGCGCCTTTAAATTGTACATATAGCAGCAGAAAGTCAGGTTTTGCTGCTTACGGCCATTCGGAAATTTTTATTAAAGGTGAATAATTTGAAGCTTTTGGAACAATTTTCTTTAATTATGGCTAAGTTTTATTTATACGGTTTTTACAATCAAACGAAACTTACTTCATCATTGATAATCGACGTAGCTGCAGAAAGCACGAAGAATTGACAAAAAGCAATGACCAGAGAGATCATGGTGGTGGGAGGTCCAAACATCGAACTGTGAAAGCCTACAGTGCCGAAAGAACGAATCCAGCAGCACAATGCCATTGTTTGTAAAATGTACCAAATTAGCACCACCGGAGCAAAAACGCCATCAGCGTCCTCGACAAAATTGCAGATGGTGAAATGATGTTTCCGAAATTCTTGCATGATCAAAGAAACATCGTTTTTGCTCGCTCTTTCCAGGAGCTTAATGAAAGGGGACCTGCGAAAGGCTGCATTGAACCTTTTGGCGAACAAAAGGAAAAAACTGAAGAAAACCACGTCGAAAGCGCAGATGATGAAAACCAGAACGGACATAGCCGGATTCCCCACCACCATTTTTCCTATCAAATGGGCCTCCCAAGCAAACTTACCCGCAAAATCTGCCTCTGTAAAATTCCCGTTCTTGTTATGGAAGGCCTTACCATGCACCCATTTTATCGGAACAAAGGTATAAATAGCCAAAAACGTGAAACCAGCACCCAATGACACCAAACCGTTCCGGAGATCATTTCTGGTGAACGGAATTTCAGAATTGGTGTCATCCAATCTTTTGATCAAAGCCAACATTTTGTCCAATCGACCATGCATGGTGCAATGGGTGATTAGTGCGGTGGAAAGATTGGCAGCTATTACTAGGTGCAACAACGTGGCGCCATACTCCACGAAGTCCTCCTTCAACAGCCAAAATACCTCGAACCAGTACCACAAAAAGGCAAACAAGATAAAGACTAGGGAGAAATACCTCAAAAAGACATTCAAATGAACTCTCGATGGAGACTTATCTCCGCTGATGTCCAACCCAAAGAGCCTCAAATAAAAATAATAAAATTTCAACCTCTTGTACAAAGGTATTGAGATCCCAGAACTGTCATAGTCGTCGCCCGATTTGTCCTGCATGATTTTTGTGTCTTCCTCCGTAACTGCCCATGCCTGGACGGGCTGGACTTTCGTTATAGTAGACAAATTCTTACTCTTGAAAGATTGTCCGAGAACCATTTCGAATAAAATGTAATTAACAGGAAAAATTTAAAAATAAAATGAATTTCAAGCCAATCAAGAGACTGAGATTCAAAGGAACAAACGCATTAAATTAAACCACGATCAAGAATTTGGTTAAAATCGGCAGAATGTATTAATCACTGGAAAGAGTTTTGGTAAATTTGCAAGAATTTCGGAAAACAAAATTTTTTCAGCAAGGCAATGGCTGTTCGTTGTTGACCAAGATGACTCGTCTGATTGCTTGAAGAGACCAAATGCGAGTGAAATTATAAGAAACGTTCCTTAAGACCTATTGGACACGCATATCCCGGTTGAATGCAGTTGGGAAAAATCGATACTCACGTTGTCCAATAGGAATGCCCCAAACTAAAAGATACCCATGCCGACTGGTTGCTTTTAAGTTCACATTGTCATGGCAATAAATGACAACATTACCATAGCCTTTCATGCACTGCGGCAATCAACAACGATTGAATTGATTAGGGAAAATGAAAATGCAGCGTTGCACGAGTGGTATCTTTAGACATGGGTCCTATCATAAAAATAGGCTTGGTTTAATAGAATAAGTGAACAATTATTTTACGAATTACAAAATAAAGTATTAAGGCTATCCAGGAAATTAAATGGAGTGATTGTTAGTTGAATAGAAAATCATTTCAGGCTGCTTTCAATTACTGTAACAATTTAATTTATAGCATTCTAGGAAGTATTTTATATGACTTTTGATGTGTGCTAATTTGATAAGATTTAATTTTAAGATACATTCCTTAGTGTTCACCAGTTTAATTTTTCAATCGCAGGTGAGGCTAAAATTTCATATTTAACTTATGTCCTAAAATACAAATATTAAAACAAGATCTAAATTTTATTGGGCACATATAGTAGTGAACATTTATAACTTAGACAAAATATAAGCCGAGTACTTTTTGATTATTTTAACTTTGATAATTTTGAAGAAAACATTGTTTCATTGTATCTTCGATTGTATCTTCGAAAATCGTCAAAACGCAAATTGAAAAGTTAAAATAACACTAGGAAAATATTCCATAATAATAATAATAATAATAATAACAATCGTCCTTAAAAACAAACGCAATTTTATGGAATACCAGAAGAGCCTTTCTGGAATAATTTTGAATAGTCGCGTGCTCGATCAACGACAAAATTACTGGAAATTTCAAATCTCTAAATAATTGATATATCAATTTTTTATGATCTATTAACAACTGAATTAAGATCCTTGGTTTATTAAAATTCATAAACCTCTGATAAGAATTTATATTGAAAAGAGTAGGTATTGATTATAAGTTAATGATAGGTGTACTTACTTAAAACTAGTTAATGGACTGTATATAATTTAGAAATCTATCTTTTATTGTTTTCTGATGACTGTCACGCAATTAGAAGTTTGGTAAGGAAGTCACACGATACAGAAATATTATTACTTAGTTAGGTAACACTATGTGGCCTTAATTACGTCTATATGGGCCACAACGCGAGTATTATTGTTTATTTTAATCAAAAAAATAGGCCAAAAAAATAAACCAAATTCTATTCAACAAAAGGTGAGGGTCAAATTGCGCAGGCTTACGTTAAGTAAAATGCATATACGGTATTGTCTGGTATGCATGTAGTCCAGAAAATATCGAGAACTTTCTGATTTCTAGCCGAAAGGTTAATAAGGGTCATATGTCTTAAAGTGCAGTTCCTAAACATAAATAAAAAGGTCAGATTAATTTACATCAAACCAGGAGCAGCCAAACCAGTTAGCGTGCACCTTGCAGACTGTTTTAAATTTCAACCTAAAATCGGAAGCGACTAAATCCCTGCAATTATACCGCACCTTACAGAATACAGACTGACACAGTTTTAAATAAAAAGGGTTAAAGGGTAATCCTGAACCGTGATACTTTCAATATCCCATGGCTTAACAAATTGCGGTAAAAAACCTTTCAGCTTTTTGGTCTAAATCAAAACAATAGAATGAAAGCTCGGTTCAATTTTAAATAAGATCCATGTTGTAACAGAAATTCTAAAACATTTGAAGTATTGGCCAAACCCATGTGGTTTTTGCACGTTTAGCCTGGATTCGACGAAAAGTGCTTAAAAAAACTAAAGCAGCATTATTTAGACCCAAAAATGTCAATTGTAGCTTCCATTTTGGGGATTAAGCTTGCTCGAACGACAGGCATGTCTAAATGGCAAGATGAGATTACATGTGCATGCATTTTTACATTATTTTAACCATGTTTTCACCAAAGGTGTATATTGTTATCCATTCTCCATGGAATGTTTTTTTCGAAGGTAGTTTAAGGTATACAGTGTAATTTAAATATTTATCAAACATTATTGAAAAATTCATATTTTAAAACATCTAACGTGTTTATTTCATATTTATTCAATATTCTGTTAAATTTAACACGGCGTCATCTAGTGACCATTGCAGTGAAAAGTTATATTAGAACGTTAACAATTGGAAATACTGCATTTTGTTTACATGTATAAACTGAACCACTAAGCCCACTACACTGTATATGAACCATTAAGACACCTTCATAACTGCAGAAATTTTTCATTTTCCTACATAGTAACTTCTAACGTTAAATATTAATTTGTACATGTATTTCAGTTCGATGTTATTGCCGTCCTAAAAGCAGATTTCCCTGAAAGTGGGCAAACCATATGCACGCAAGCGTACTGCAAGAAAGCATATCAACAACGGGCAGCAATGTGAATCTTGAAAATTTTGACAGATTGTATATTACACTAGCGGAAACACCCGGAGTTTCTCTTGGCGAAATTGTTTCCCACTTTTATGGCTTTGGGATTCCCCATAGGGTCAATGCGAAAGAAATGCCAAAAACCCAGCCCTTCAGCCAGCCACAAACACCAAGATGGACGCTTTTTCTTTTTTATATCTGTGTATATAAAATTCAAATCGCGTCCATTTTGTTTGTTTGATTGTTTGTTCGTGGCCGGGGGCCATTCGAAAAGGACGCTTTCGACTGGCACGCAGGGAGGACATGCATTTCAAAGGCGTCAGTTTAGAATCGCCCCATGATGACTCAGCACCGCGCTGAGGACGTTAAATGCGTGTGGAAGTCCAAGGGTCCTAAATAAATCTGTCAAATATTTTTCCCCGGGGACGGGTCTGGCTTTTCCGTTAATACAGTATATACAGGGTGTTTTAAAACTAATAGTCAATAATTTTACGGGTTGTAGAGGGTACTAAACTGAACATGTTTAGTATAGGAACCTAGGGGTGCCGACGTCGGGTCCCGGACAAAAAGGTCGCCATCGAAAGACCGCTGGTCAGTTGGTAGGCGGATATAAGGTCGCCGATCAAAAACATCGCATAGCTACAATATCGCATGAAAAAAAAGACCGCTAGGCAATAAGATCGCCAAAAAATAAGGTCGACCGTGAAAAAGATCGTTTATCATTAAGGTCGACTTTTCTAATAAAACACCAGAAAAATGACATGTTTTGCAGCCAATGTAACAATATAGTCACAATGCACAATTAATACTTCTACGTGGTTAGTTCAGGCATATTCAAACGTTTATAAATTTTTCCAGTTCAAATCTTCAAAATGTTTAAAACCCTGAGGACAAATTTGCAAATTTTTCAACGTTTTCTGAGGAGAAATGTGCAAAATTTTTCTCCTTTTGACGAGGAGAAATCTGCAACATTTTCCATGTCTTCGTAATACAAATCCAAAGATTTCCAATCTTTTGTCAGGTCATATTTTCAAAACTTTTAACATTTAACAATGACAAATTTAAAAATTGTCTCATGCTAATTTGGTAAAATTGTTTCAAATTATCATTACTAAATGTTGCAATTTTGAACATTTTCTTGCAGATGATTCTGCAAAATAGTGGATAACATTGACATACTAGTACATGTACTGTATGTCTATTTGTGGCATTATCTCGATCAGGGAAATTTCTTTGAAAGTCTGGAAAAGTCAGGAAAGTTTAATTTAGGCGACATTTCTGTCAAACGACCTTTGTGCTGGCGATCTTCATGTTTGGCGGCCTTTTTGCTAGACGAACATGTCTCCATTCGACCATGTGGCCTAGCGTCCTTCTTGTTGTGCGACTTTATGTCCGCCTACCAACTGACCAGCGGTCTTTCGCCGGCGACCTTTTGTCCGCACCCCCTTTTATTATACCTGTACTATAGTCCAAACATTCTGACGCATGAATTTGCAGATGGTCAATTTTCGAGTGACTTGTTTGTACAGGAAAAGCCGCTTAATTCGATCACGTTGTTTCTACCGATTTTGACCGAAATAGGCTATGAATGTAAAAAAACACGATAAACATTGACCTTATTAAAACATAATTTGCTACATGTTTAAAAAAAAATGCAAAACGTGTCCGTGCATGTACATGTTTGAAAGCTGCTCAAAAGGGTTTCGCGCTTTTGGGTTATGTACATGTACAGTATATGGGAATTTAATCGAACTTTTCTTCGTATACTGTATACAGTATCTACCGATAACTTATGGTAATGAGCTAAAAATCGGAAGGCAACTGTGGTGTACTATTGTGTTAAGAGCACTTTATCGATGGCGACTTGACTGATTTTTGTCGTCCTTTTTCGTTTTTCAGATGGAAACGCCGTCCCAAGATGGCGTCGTCGGTCCCTCAGTGGAGCCTAACACCAAGACCCTATTTTTGGAGAAGGTGCGCCAGAGCAACGTGGCGTGCCAAAATGGCGAGTACGAACGCGCCGTGCAGCTCTACTCGGACGCCATTGCCTTGGACCCCAACAACCACATCCTGTACAGCAATCGGTCGGCTGCCTTCATCAAACTGGGCAAGCACGGGAGGGCGCTACAGGACGCTCTCAAGGCCAAGGAGCTCAACCCCAAATGGGCCAAAGTAAGCGTTGGAACAACACTCTTTCCCTGTTGTGGGGTTTGAGGTTGAGTTCGAGTGTTCATCTCGTACCACTTATTCTGATTATGATGTTGGCTTACGTTCGATGATACTATATATGGATCAGCAAGCTCGATGATACTCAATAATCGATATTACATATAGTAAATAACTGCTCATTAGAACGAGACTCGAGTTTTATAATTGCCCTAAACCTGATTCGATGTACAGTTGCAAAGAATGGATGGGCACTGGACAATATTGCACTATACAGATTTCTAAATTTGTGTTATAAGTCGCATTCCTAATCCAAACATGAAAGGAACTTTGGAATATTTATTTAACATTATGTTTTTGAAAATTGCGATTCTGCAGAGCACTAATAAATAATTCAGAAGGATTGGAATAAAAATTGTTGCGAGAATGCTATCTTATTCGTTATTTTTGGTTGTTTTTTTCTAACATGTGCGAACAGTTTTTGCTCGTAACATAAGATTTTAAAAGGTATAGAAGTTTATGATTTACAATCTCAAAATCGATCATAATTGTAACAAGTAAACCCTTCAAATCTTGAAGATGAGTTTCTAGACTTATACAGGAGTTTTACATTTCTCATCCTCGGGTTATACGGTCAGTTTACACCGAAGCGCAACCTTTCTCCTTGCACATGCAAAACAAGAGTGAAAATGACCCAGCGACTGCCCTCGCGCTCTCCTTGCCCCCAAGATCCCCTCGTCTGAGCACGCCTCTCAGCCCCTGGCCCTCCGATGGTCCTGGATGGGTTTTTTGGGTAAATGTTTGACATTTTTGCGGTGGCTGATGCGTTCGCTAATTGCGCCCGGAAGGGATTCGAATCCCGCCGTATTCCTGCGCGGGGGTCAATCGCACTCACCCATGATTCCCCCGGGCGTCACGCTGGAATGCGCCACGTTCATCGTACCGCATATAAAAAACCCAGCCAGCGTTTTACCCCCACATTTCTAATTTTTGTATCACCTGTGTCTACCGTTTGGCATCACTAAAAATCAATGTTTATTTCGAATTTCAAACTACTCACGATGGAGTTGTTATGACACGTTATAATACACCATTAATACACAGTTTTCTCACAAATGTTGCTACATTTCGATGCAAAGATTAAACTATTGACACCTCACATCACGTGTTAATACTTTTGCAGTGCAGAGTTTTTCTAATTTTACCTCGCAAATTCACAGAATGTGCCACCATTTCTTATACACCTAATTGAACTTTCTAGCTAATTTTGTTGCCGATATCGATAGATCTCACGAAGACGAAACTAATGACACCTCGCATGACTTGCTATCACGTTCCACTGCGCTACATGTAATTTTAGCGCGTCGACAAGTGTCGATTTTAGCACAAAATGGAGCTAGCTGTTCGTCATTTGAACTTGAACGCCATTTTGGAAGACTCTTTGGACTTTCCTCTATTCAAATCAGTTTATATATTTTTGATAGCTTTTATAGTTTTAAAATTATTAAAGGACGCCTGGCGTTTTGTTCTTTTGTCGGAAGTGGCAGCCAGCAGTAGTACGAAAGATCAGTAGGGTAACTCCATAAAAGCACCTTTGATGTTCAAACTGCTAAACGAGTGCATGAAGCGTGCCACTGTATGATTGAGTGAAAAAAAAGAACTAGTTCACTCAAGTGGAAGTGAACCACGTATCTGGTTGAACTAGTTCAGTGAAGTAGTTCATTTTGGTGAGTAAAGTAGGACTGTAGGAATGAGTAACTGCGAGCACATGGGTTGCTAAAAGTGGGAAGAGTCGGCATACATGTACTGATCTTTCGTATACTGTGGTCACCCCCGTGCACCTTTTCCACGTCATTGAAAAGATGAGGGATTTGGTGAGGTGTTTTATATCACCGTATCCCTCAGACTATTCTTCATTAAAATTGGAGATTTGGTTGATTTAATTGAACTTCGTGCGCCTTTGGTATCGTTAGAGAATTAGCACAAGGGGGAGATTTGGCCATTTGTGAATTTCTGTAGGTCTGGATATCGGCTAAATTGCACGAGTGCTGTAAAATGCTGATCAGTGGCACTCGGGCGTCAATATTTCAGCATGAATGCGCAATGCTGGGGAATGCGATTTTAAAGCGACGTGTGAATATGATTTTTTTTTTTTTAATTTTTTTGGCAAGGCTCAATTTTTGGAGGTTTTTTTACGCAAAGACGAGTAGGAGCGCCGCGGCGCTCTAACCCAGGGCGTTCGGCGCGTGGCCCCCATCATCGGAACGGACCACCGGCTGCGATCTATTGTGTTAAACGTGACAATAAACAAGGTTGGCGGGGGACGGCGCTGCATGCGGGAGAGAAGCGGACCCCAGGGGGCAGCAGCGATGAAACGCACAAATCGTACTCCGCTCCCGTTGCTCTCCTCTCTCAGAGCGGAAAATATAAATCAGGAAAGAGTTCGACGGGGTGCTTTCCTCACGAGAGGAAAATGCGGAGGAAAAAGAAAAATATATAAATCAAGCCCAAACTAGGAAGTAGCGCCCTCTGTTTCAAGGGGAGAAGCGTAAATCAAGAGGGGGACAGCACGCGCCCCGCACATTCCGGATGGGAAGCACGTATTAAACATGCACTACTCAAATGTCGTTTTGGTCACTCATCCTTACAAAATTGTTTTACCAACTTTGCGCATTCATACTGAGAAAGCGAAGCCTTTTTTACCAGATACCGACCCGTGGCACGTCGGTACATGTACGTACTGCACTGGTTGTGGGGGCGTTGATCGATTTCCACTTTGTGGGATTCACGTTCGTTGCCCATCTTGCGTGTCCACAGCAGGGTGAAAATTTAAAAAAAAAATCGAGGCCCTGAACATACAATGAGAATTCTTATTTACAACACTAGCGAAAAATTGAAACAGCCATATTTAAAGTGCAACATATATGATGCGCTGAACTTTACAAAAGTTGAAATATTTTGTAAAATCAGTACATGTACCCCTTCCTATGCTGAATATGATGTGTGCTATAGGAATCATCTTCTTGCTGGAATGTTCATCACGTAGGCCTACATGTATTTTGTCCCAATATTTTGTCGCCAGATTTTAAAACAAATAAAACAAAAAGTTGGTTCCTTAGATCACGTGAGGAGGAAAAATACAACAAGTTTTAAGATTTCAATTCGGACTCCTAGAACGGAAGTTACGAATTTTTAAAAAATTGTGAAGGAAATTTAAAATCATGAATAAAATGTAAACATGGACAAAGCTGTCTGGTCACACGATCAGCTTGTGCATTGATTTTTCACTAAATTCGAAATCTCTCGGGCAAGATTTCTAAATACGTGTACAGTATATGATAGATAGACATTGCAATGGCCCCAAAGGATAGCTCCACCATTGGCACCATGTGTTCAGGAACTTCTGAACGACCCCTACCGGGAGGTAAAAACAAAGTCTGACCAATGTACGTCGTTTAGAATAAGGAATTAAATGTATCGTTTTTATTTTAAAATTCTGCAACCATTTTCGGGAGAGGGGGGGAAGTGCATAATCTGAAGCTCCTATTTACAGTAGGCCTATACTGTATGTATACAATTGTACGCCCCTGACTTGTACAAGTAGTTCCCGAGTTATTTCCTCAAGAAACGCTTCGGAGCCCCTCGTACTTTAGTATTTACCACCCCCCCTACCCCCTGTCGCCAATTTTTTTCTGACTAATTTCAGTGGCGTCCTCCCCGTGAAGGAGGTGACCCGAATATCCTTCCTCCGACCCTCAATTTCCATAAAAATGCGCTTCAGAAGTGACGTGCCGCGAGGGGACGCCCCACCCGATCGTGGCGCGGAAGGGGAGGACGAGGGTCAGGAACATCCTGTGGGTCAGGAATTCGTCATCGTTAATCACTCGGGGGTGCTGACCGCTGTGGCCAAAAATGCAATTTGCAACTTCGCACACCCATTTCATCATATAGTCTCCCCCAAGAAACGAGGGCTGCATGAATCGCTTTCGGGCTGTACAAAAAGGATGCCCATGGTTTCGGGGAGGGGGTCGATGCAGAGAAAATTTCCGAATTGTCGACAAATTAGGCAGGCCTCTTATAATAGTTACCGCAAAAAACATTGACATGAAATTACAGAACTGCGAGACAACTTGCAGATTCATACTTGATTTTTGCAGTGCATGCTCACTTTTTAGTCTACTCCAAAGTTTACTCTTAGTGTATTAATTTGCATCTCTGAAATTTTTTGTCAGTTTTTTCTAAATGTGCAGAAGCGCATTTGTATTCATGAGATGCTAAGATTTATGCAACTCTTATGTCCTGATTGGTCTTTTATCTGTATTATACAGGCTTACTATCGGCAAGGAATCGCCCTCCAATGTCAGGAGAAGCATGCAGAGGCCCTGGCGGCTTTCGCCTCGGGGCTGGCGCAGGAGCCCAAGAGCCACCAACTGCTTTCTGGGTTGGCAGAGTCGGCCATGAAGTCACCCATCCGAGGTATGGCCAATTCCAATAACAGTTAATACATTTGACTTTTCTCTTTAAAAAAAGTTTATTTTATTTTTGCTTGACGTTTTTACGCAGCTACTCTGGAACCGACATATCGGCAGCTGCAGTCTATGCACTTGGACAAGAGTCCGTTTGTGATCATCTCCGTAATTGGCCAGGAGTTGCTGGCCACTGGTCACTTTTTGGCCGCTGTCAGCGTGCTGGAAGCAGCTCTGCAGATTGGTACTTGTTCCCTCAAGTTGCGTGGGTCTGTCTTCTCAGCATTGAGCAGTGCTTACTGGGCGCTCAACAGTCTGGACAAGGCCATTAACTACATGCAGAAGGATTTGGCAATCACAAAGTCTTTGGGTAGGTTTTATGATTCAGTCAGAAAGTATTGATTTATCTCAATGGTGGAAGTTCTCAGTTCTTTAAAGACTAGAATTTTATTTCAAAAGACGCAAAAGTAACTACTGAACACCTGTTGATAAAGGAAACAATTTCCATAAGGAATTGACAAATTATTGTGTGAATCTGTTATTATTGCATTAAAAGAATGTTGAATAAAATGTTGCCAAAAATTGGAGTAAAGTATGACTTGCTCAAATACAACACATTTTCCATTCATGTACATTTCAGGGGATGTTGCTGGGGAATGCAGGGCCCATGGAAATCTTGGATCTGCGTACTTCTCAAAGGGAAACTACAAGGAGGCCCTGACTAGTCATCGCTATCAGCTCGTCCTGGCAATGAAGTGCAAGGACACACAGGCTGCAGGAAGTGCACTCACAAGCCTAGGCAAGTAACACGTTATAGTTTAACCATCGTCCCATGGTCATGTCTTATAATATGATAATTTTGCGCTTTGCGAAATTGTGGTCACCTATTTATAAATGTGTATTTCACCTTTTTCAGGCCATGTCTATACTGCCGTTGGAGATTACCCTAATGCATTGGCCAGCCATAAGCAGTGTGTTCAACTTGTGAAGCAGATGGGTGATAAACTTCAGGAGGCTCGGGAGATTGGCAATGTCGGAGCTGTCTATTTAGCGATGGGTGACTTTGAGAATGCTGTAGATTGCCACTTGGAGCACCTCCGGCTGGCCAAACACATGGGAAACAAGGTCGAGGAAGCAAGAGCATATAGCAATCTGGGTAGCTCGCATCATTTCAAGGTAAAGCCGCATAGTAATTAAGTAAATCTAATATGTTTATTTTTTATTTTTTTTTTGATTCGATGTATTTTAATTTCAGCGTACCTTCGAAAAAGCCATAACATACCACGAGCGGGTTTTGCACATTGCCCGTGAACTGGGAGACAGAGGCATCGAGGCACGTGCATATGCAGGGTTAGGCCATGCTGCGCGCTGTCTGGGTGACTACCCGCAAGCCAAGCGTTGGCACGAGCGGCAGCTAGACACTGCACTGACCACCAAAGACAAGGTAGGGGAGGGCCGTGCCTGCTCTAACCTAGGTATCGTATACCAGCTACTAGGCGAGCACGATGCTGCCCTCAAGTTGCACCAGGCCCACCTTAGCATCGCCCGCACGCTGCAAGACCATGCCGGCATGGGCCGTGCTTACGGCAACATCGGCAATGCTCACAGTGCAATGGGCCACTATGAGCAGGCCATCAAGTACCACAAGCAGGAGCTTACCATCTCCAAGGAGGTGAACGACCGCAGCTCAGAGGCCTCCACCCATGGCAACCTGGCCGTCGCTTATCAGGCATTGGGCATGTGTGACATGGCGCTTCTGCACTATCATGGACACCTGAACATTGCCCGAGAGACCAAGGTGGGTAATTGATTTTGATCATCGCGTTCATTGGATCTCATCATCCACAACATTTATTTTAGCTGATGAAATCCTTATGTGAAATGAAACTTAACATTGTTCATACTTTTGAATAGCAACATAAACCTGCAAGAAACATTTGATCACCATGCTAACATTAATGGTTGTCTTTGGCAATAAATGCAAACGAAATATCCCACTTAAATTTAACTGAATAAAGACTTTCACATTGCGCCATATTGTATATTTGGGACATCAGGTTATTTTTATGTTTACTAAAGAGGACCTCCCATAAACGTTTCATGACTATTAAACTTTTGTGTTCAATTTAGGATACAGCTGGTGAGGCCTGCGCCCTGCTCAACATGGCAAATTGTTACAGTTCGTGTAGCGACTTCTCCCAGGCCGTGCCTTACTATGAACACTATCTAATGCTATCACAGGAGCTGCATGATGTGGAAGGCGAGGCCAAGGCTTGTCATTTCCTAGGCTATGCTCACTACTGCCTGGGCAACTTCAAGGAGGCCATCCGCTACTATAACCAGGACCTCACTCTGGCCAAGGACCTGCACGACAGCATGAACATTGGCCGTGCGCACTGCAACCTTGGTCTGGCACACTTGGCTCTCGGAAATTATTCTTCTGCATTGGAGTGTCAGAAGTATTTCTTGGGTTAGCCATACATTTCTTCCATTTCTGAATTTATAGCTCTTTCAAGTGTGCATTCAAAAACTCGATGTCGCCCATTCCAGCTATTGCCCACATGTTAAAGCATGCACAGGGAAAGTTCCGTGCACTTGGTAACATTGGTGACGTCCTCATGAAGATGAAGAACACAGACGAGGCCATCAGGGTGTACCAGAAGCAGCTACAACTGGCCAAGCACAGTCAGGATAAGACCTTGGAGGCAGGGGCATACGGTGCACTTGGCTTGGTCTATCGAACCCTCAAGTGCTATGACAAGGCACTGGGATATCATACGCAGGTGATTCTCCAAATGCGGTTGTTCAATTACCAAGTGTTAGATTATTTGAAAGCTACAAAATATAATCAAGTTTAACGAACGCTGAGTAGCAGTTATTATGAGATAAAAAGATGGTTAATTCAGTGCAGTATATTTTTCAGGAACTGACCCTGCGGCAGGAAAACTGTGATCTGAAGGGTGAGTGCAAAGCTCATGGTCATCTTGGTGCTGTCCACATGTCACTGAGCAATTATACAAACGCCATCAAGTGCTACGAAGAGCAGCTGGAGCGGGCCAAGGAACTTAAAGACCTGATCATGGAGGCACAGGCATTTGGAAACTTGGGCATCGCTCGTCTCAACATGGGACACTATGAAGATGCCATAGGCTACTTTGAACAACAGCTGGCAACTTTGGAACAGGTTTCAGGGGCCGCAGCCACCCTAGACAAAGGTCGCAGTCATGGCAGTCTGGGAGAGTGCTATGACGCCCTGGGCGATTTTGATGAAGCTGTGAAATGCCATGAACAGTATTTGGCTGTCGCTTTTAGCGCAAAGAGCCTTCGTGACCAGGACAGGGCATACAGGGGTCTTGGAAACTCGCATCGTTGTCTAGGAAATCTGCAGCAGGCGCTGGTACAATTGATTTCCCATATTTTGCTTACCATTCATTTTAATTCGGAATTTAAACGTATTTGTCTTCAATATGTGATTGTAACAATCATACCACTGATTTCCTCAACCCAATTAGGTTTGTTTTGAAAAAAGACTCGTGGTAACGCACGAACTGAACAACCCGTCTGCCAAAGCATCTGCCTATGGAGAGCTTGGCCAGGTGCACAGCCTGCTCGGCAACTATGAGCAGGCTATTTCATGTCTTGAGCACCAGTTAACCATCACAAGGGGACTGAAGGATAGGAGCACAGAGGCGGATGCAGTCTGCGGACTTGGGACAGTTTACCAGCAGATGGGAGAGTACCAGATGGCGCTGCGCTACCACCAGATGGATTTATCGATTGCCGAGGAGACTGGCAACATGGCATCGCAGGGACGAGCTTTTGGAAATCTAGGGGTAGCACATGAATGTTTGGGCAATTTTGAGCAGGCCATTCGCTATCAGGAGCAACACCTAAGTATTGCAGCCCAAGTTGGAGACAGGGTTGCCAAGACATTGGCTTTTAGCAGTTTAGGCAAGCCAACCCTATATATATTTCTTATTTTATTCTGAAACTGGTTGCTGTTTCGACAATGGGAAACTGAAAATGTTTGCAGAGAAGCTGGCAATGGAAGAAAATTACTTCATTTTCAGAAATATATTTTAAAAATATTGACAAATAAGTAGAACATCAATGAAATGATGCTATTACATGTACTTGTTTTTTTAAAGTCTTCATTAAAGTTCTCTTGATTAGTATCTATTAATAGATTGTCATGTTCATTGCAGGTCGAATTCACCATGCACTGGGCAACCTGAATCAGGCTGTGGCATATCTTCAACAGGGTTTGCAGATTTCAGAACAGATTGGTCGTCGGGAAGATGAAGCTAAGATTCGGCACCGATTGGGATTGGCTCTATGGGGCAATGGGGATCTGGAGGGATCCCATTTGCAGCTGTATAGGGCTGCTGACCTATTTGAGAGCATTAGGAGAGAGTGCCACGGGGGAACCGACTACAGGCTGTCACTGTTTGACCTACAAACTGCCTCTTATCAAGCACTACAGGTTAAAGACTAATGGAGATTGTTAGAGACAATACATTTAATCAAAAATTAGACAAATTTTGATTGATCTCCCTTCATTTACAGAGGGTTCTGGTGAGCTTAGGACGCCAAGATGAAGCCCTGGTGGTGGCGGAACGTGGTCGTACACGTGCCTTTGTCGACCTCCTTTTGGAACGGCAAGGCAATAATGGGTGTAGTTCGGGCAGCGGAGGCATTGGAGGCAACAATGGTGGCCGAACGCGGCTAGATGAACCTGCACCGGCCTTCATTGAGAACCTCTTGGAAATAGTCAATAAGCAGAAGGCGGTCGTACTCTATTACTCATTAGCTGCTGGTTATCTCTACTTGTGGCTCATCATACCCAATCAAGGTATGAAGAAGACTAATGAATACATTCAATATGCCTGCTATAGATTATTAATTAAACCTAATGATTGTTTCTTAAATTCCAGGTGTTGTAAAGTTTCATGAGTGCTGCGTCAGCGACCTGGAGGTAGATCAACCAAAGGATGGCGATAATCCAAGCCCAGTGGGCGGTTCCCTTTTAGAGCAGTATGTCCAAAATGTGAGGGAAGCTCTGGGGGTGGAAACGCTAACGTCCGCTGGTAGCAGGTATGTTGCTATTGGCTGAGGAACACGTATAAGAAAAAAACGAGTTGTGAGATTATCCAGAGAGAATATTTTGCAAAAATGTATGCTTTTTGAGGAATAATGCACAAAAAATCATGTTAAATGAAAGAAAGTTCTTTAATAACACCCTGAAAGATTTAAGATTTTTTTCCATTTTAATTATTTAAAAATGCATTTGAAAAACTATTGGAGTACACCAGCGTAATTTTTTTTATTATTCTGCACATATTTTTGGCTTGAGAAATACAACTGAAGTTCTTCACAAAAGAACTCGTTGGTTTATACCAATATTCATTTATTGTCATTACATTAGGTCTGGCTTGAATGAAACTGAGAGTGAAGCAGGTGATGTTTGGGGCCAGCACCTTGAGGAGCTGGGGGACAAACTGAATCAGGAGGGTGATCGTTCGGGTTTCCTGCGCATGGTCAACCGCAGTCACATGTTCAACAGCAGCAGCTACAGCCTGAGCAGCTTGTTCAGTTTGGGAAGCTGGAGTGGAAGTGTGGCCAGTGGCTCGGTTGGACGACCAGGTAGCAGTGTTTGTCGGGCGAAGAAGCCTGCATGGGCAGGACCGGCTTGCCTGAGGGCGCTGTATGACATGCTTGTGGGGCCTGTGGAGGATCACTTGCCAAAATCAGGCTTGCAGAAAGAACTGGTGGTAGTGTTGGAAGGTGACCTTTACCTGGTGCCTTTCGCCGTGCTCAGAGGCAATAATGGCACTGACTACCTTTGTGAGCGATTCGATCTTCTTGTGGTGCCCTCCATTAATGCACTGAGACGTCTTCCGAAGAGTAGCCGCACAGCAGCATTCCAAAAGACGCTGGGCAGTGGTGGCGGTAGTGGCAACAAAGATGAGTCGCCTACAGCATTAGTGGTAGGAAATCCCAGACTTTCTTCTTCCATCACCGAACAATGGGGATGGGATGACATACCTTATGCAGAGCAAGAGGCATGCTGTGTTTCTGAGATCTTAGGCACGTCGCCGCTCATGGGTGGTAGTGCTACCAAGGAAGCTGTGTTGCGAGAACTTGCCCAAGTTGAGTGTGTGCATCTTGCGGCACACGTTTCTTGGAAACTGTCGGCCATTGTGCTATCACCCGGAGAGTGTGGCAGTAGCAGTGTAGTGGGAACAGCACCAAAGCGCTCCATACAAAGCTCGTCCATTTGTGATGCATCAGCGCCGCATTCCAATGCGGATGGTGGTGATGAGAGCAGTGAGGTGGCCAGTACAATAGATTTACCTTCCCTGTCTGAATTCCTGCTGACTGCTGCGGACATCTTGAATTTGAGACTGGTTGCAAAGCTAGTGGTCATTAGCTCTTGCCACACTCGGAACCACCATGGTCGTGCACATTCTGATGGTGTGGTTGGGCTAACTAGGGCGTTGCTGGCTGCTGGTGCGCAGTGCGTGCTTGTATCGTTGTGGCCTGTACCTGACACAGCGGTGAAAATCCTTCTGCGGACTTTCTACTCGTCTCTGTTGCAGGTTAGTGTCCAATAAATCATTCATGGTTAGGTCCAAATAAACCAATGCCTACAATGATTAAAATTGTATAAGTAAATCTTGATGTTAATAATTCGTATACATTACGTGATCAACTATTTGCTTTTCACATACAGCTATACATATTGTTGTAGAGAAGTTTATCAACGCCTTGATTTGCTTTGGAGGCTAAGCATTACATGCAGCTGCACTTTTGGTGATAATTCTGATTTTACAATTTCAGGGTTCCCGTGTGAGTCGTGCTCTCTCTGAAGCGATGCAGACTGTCCAAAACACAAAACATTTTGCTCATCCAGCCAACTGGGGTGGCTTCCTCCTGATTGGCAGTGATGTAAAACTGAGCAGCAAGGTGGCGCTAATGGGATCTGCTCTGTGTGAGCTTATCAAAACTCCGGACTCATGTCGGGACTCTTTAAGGGTGGTGTTGCATTTGGTGAGTTTTGATGATCTTTGAAAAATGCGTTGGCAATGTTTTTAGCCTTTGTAGATCAAAGATGTTTTGTCACCGCCTAATCGCTTGGTGGTGAACGATTTTCGTAAAGAATTGGAAAAGTAATTTTGTTTTTGGAACATTTAAATTTTTTTTTAAATTGCCTTGTGGATAAAAAAAAGTTAATATTATTTGGGGGAAAAAATGTTAAATTTCTTCCTTGACATACTTGTTTTGAGCAATGGCGTTTTATAATGTGTTCTCAGATAATTGCAAGTTTACTGTTATAGGATAACGTGTTGAAATTTGTAGAATTCTTGTTTTTAAGCATTGATTTGGACATATGATGATGCTCATTAATGCATTTTTAATTTTATTTCAGGTGGAAAAAAGTTTGCAGCGCATTCATTGGGGCCAGAGAAACGCAATGTATACGACTCAAAAGAGCATCGAAAACAAAGTTGGTCCAGCTCAAGGTTGGAAGGACTTGCTCATATCTGTTGGCTTTCGCTTTGAGCCAGCTGCCAATGGAATTCCAGCATCCGTCTTTTTTCCGCAGTCAGATCCCGGAGAGAGGCTGACTCAGTGTAGTGCTAGCTTACAGGCATTGCTAGGTAAGAACAGCTTCATGCCTTGATGTTATGCTTAATAATGTATCATCACAAAAACTTAAGTCTCATTTCATTTGCTTATTTTTCAGGCCTTTCATCTGGCTCCTTGAGTGCTCTATCAAAACTTCTTTCTAGTCCAGAAGCTTCTGATGATATTATAGGCCTGGTAAATGTGCACTAATAGTTTTTACCCATTATAATCCATTTTGCTCTTCATTTAGTTAATTTTGACGATTTCTAATTTGTACACATTATACTACTTTGTCTCCAGATTCGACAAGTGATTTCGCAAATGAACATGAAAGATTTTGAAACAGAAAACGTTCAAGTGCCGGTCAATGTAAAACTTTGGAGGGTGCATGGATGTCATGAACTGTTGGCCTCATTAGGTAAGCTGAAAAACGTTTCTTAGTTTCTATGATAGTTCCCCTTTGCTGTTTAATTTTTTTAATTGATTTATTTTCGTAATCTAATCAATTTAGGGTTTGACCTAATGGATGTTGGCGAAGATAACGTAACCTTGAGAGCTGGAAAACAAGCCTCCAAGCGACATATCCAGTTTGCTGTTCAAGCCCTTTTGGCTCTTTTTGGTAAGTAGTATGGTGGTGTGAACTGACACTAAAATTAAGATGAATAATTACAGAATTTGCCAAGTTCTTCAGATTGGTGGTGCTTGAGAATGGCTCTTGACAGAAGTTCTTAGTTATTTCTTAAGAAAAGAACATTTGTTTATCAAAATTATCTTCCCAGCTATGTAAATAACAGTTTAGGAAATAAGGCAATTCAAGTATGATCTTATTAAGTGAACAAACCCAGTTTAGCCAAGAAGTATATCTTAATGCAAGAAATCTAAAAAGTTGTTTCATAATAAGTTCAGTGAAGAATTATCTTCAGTACATGTGACAGAGACGAGTATTTTTTTTTAAAAAATAAAACTATCAAATTGTATGTTTTTTTTTCAGATACACAAGAGGCACCTCGCAGTCTTGGATTAGACGACTCCAGCTCTACAGAAAGTTTGTCCTCTTGCAATGCAGCGGAAGACTCTCCGACATCTGATTCGCCATTGCCACCGCTGCCTGCAGTTCCACTCTACTTCAGCGGAATGGGCAGGCCCCCTGGGGTGGTGCTGGGCAGTCACACGGGTGCCTTTAGTACCTATGTTAGAAACCGCGGCGAGCCAGATGGCCGTACCATGGCTGGTAATGAGGCAGCACAGAAGCCACCTCCACCACCACCACCTAAGGGACGGAGCAATGACGCCTTTACTCCGAGCCCAGTCGAGCAACCAGTGGTGCCCTTCCCGCACCTACGCCAATCTCTCGGTGGATTACGCTATCCACCTGCAAGCCGATCTGCTGGTGCCATGGCTCTGGCTCCACCGGACGAGTCCGAGAATGTGGAGTCGCCACAGCCCAGCCCACGCATTGCTCTCACTTTGTCTCATCAAACCAAGATCCGAGCCCTTTACACAGATTCGCAGGATGGCAAGGAGCTCATGGCAGTACCACCACCATTGGAAGCTGGTCAGTCTTCAGCCAGTGCCATCACCAATTGGGAAAGTGGCCAGTGTACCGTGCGGCGTCAGACACATCCCAGGGAAAGGACCAAAAACATTAGCAACATCAGCGGACCCACAACCCTGGATGCTGATGGCTACGATTATCCGACGGATGATTCTTCATCGCCAAGTAATGGCGCCTTGGCTAGCATAGACTTTGGCACCCTGCGTTCTGCGAACATCCGCCGCTCGGAGGCAGTGGGAAGTGCCCACGATACGTTTTCCTCGGAAGTGCCATCTCAGCTCCTTGATGATCCCATGGATAAGTTGGCAGTTCGCGTAGAGGTGGGTAGGGAGGGATTCGTTAACACAATGAGTATCGGTAAACAAGCTGCCATTAATAAACAGGCACAATCAAACACGATGCAACCCATAAATTCGGGAATCCGAAACATATTACAGAACTTTGCCGCTGCAGCTGCCATATCTCAAGACAGTGGCAGTAACAAGTCGGCACCACAAAGTGCGAGACGTGGCACCTTTACCACACTACCACATGGCCCCCGCTCCAGTCGGGCGCTCAGCAGTCTCGAGTCGAAGTTGGACTCCAGCTTTGGGCGCCCTCTCAAATCCAGAAAGTTCGGAAATGGTGGCAGGAGTTCTCCGGGAATCTATTCCACTGTGCGGGACAATGATGGTGAGGAGGCGGCAGCAGAGGCACAGGGGACTAGGCTAGGACCTGGCACTATCCAGAATCACCTTTGTGCTGCACAGTTAGCAAGGCTAAACCGTGAAGCACCCATCTCTGACGTATACCATGATCGTAATGTAGGCCTCGACCTGGCGCCTTCACTCTCCAAGCTGCTCGTGGCTGCCAATGGCGATGACCAGCTGTCTGAGGGCACCAGGAATGACATAAACAAGGGCAATGCTGACTTTGACGTGGCCGACATAGGGCTCTCTTCTTTCATTGACTCGCTGTATGTCGCAGATCTGAGTGAGGCCAAGGACTTTCAGCCGACCAAGACTCTGGACCCAACAACAAAGCCAGCTGTGCCTACTAAGAGGTTGACAACGCCAGCAACAGTAGAAAGCTGGGCTTTCAACATGGGCCACAGTAGTGATGGAAAAAGCATCAAGATACCACCTCCGCCACCCAGACCCAGGCCAAGGCCACCCAGTCCGCCTCCTAAGCCAGAGTTCAAGCCCCGGGCACAACTGTCTGCTGAATCACAGCAGGGCGTTGGCAACTCGCTTCGGCACCAGAAGCGTGATGACGGCGATGGTCATTCCATGACGGAGTCACACTATGGAGGACCACCTTTCTTGGCCGAGCTGGACCCCAAGGCTGCCCTGGTGCACCCACAGTCTGCATTCTCTTCCTATGCACGCTTTCGTGGCGACCCTGGCATGGTGGTTAAGCGTGGCGGCTGGGAGGAGGCAGCATCGACACTGGATGCTCCATCCCCAGTATCAGTAGCATCCCTCCAATCCAGCGAATATAGCACATGCACAATTAGTGCAAATGCGGCAGCAGTAGCGCCTTATGATGAAGTGGAAGAGGGATTTGTGGAGGATGAAGACCCAGAATCTTTATCCGAGGCGTCGCCTCCCAGCGACTGTGACACACCCACTGCAACGCCCCGAAACCTGGCCAACAGACCCAAGTCGCACATTGAGTTTGCTGAAGATTCCAAATCTGTGAAGGACCGATGCAAGTCATACGAGGACATTGCCGACTTAATCGACGCCACTGTCAGTTCATTGGAGTTGCAGCGGACAAAGAAGCTGGCAGTGCCGTGGGCAGCCAAGAGCAAGATGACTTCTGGTCCTGCAACACGAAATTCGGTTCTTCATGCCTCTAAGTGCTAACACAAGGTTGCTCGTCTTACCATATTTTAAATGTGGCGCCACCACTCGTTGTTATCCATTCGAAACGCCTTAGCTTACACTAAAGCATTTAAATGTTATGGGCAGGCTCTAATGAAGGAATCTAAATCCAGGACGTCGACAGAACTGCGTACTGAGATTGAATCAAAATATAAACCAAAGCAAGGCACGTTTCGTCTGTGGACCTCCTGTACAGTACATTAAGGATTGCTAAAAGCTAGGGGTTGAAATGAATTGTTTGACTGGCCGTTTGGATGCAACTTTTCAACGTTGTGCAAAACAGGACGCCCAGTTATTAAGAAATTGAAACGGTAGAAGGAGTTAAAAATTTGCCAAAATAAGAACGATTAACTATGAGATCAACTAAAACAAAAATTGATAGGCACTTTAATTTAAGAAGATTCCATCCAAATGGTAACAATAATGCTCAATTTTTGCAAAGAATTTCTTTTCATCTATTTAAGTGTCCAATTCCATTCTTGTTTGTTTAATGTTAGCACAATTTGCAAAATTGCATTCATGCTGGGTTTTCAGATAAATCTCAGAAACATGGATTGCTCCATTCAACGTTATTCCAGATTTTTCCGTCCTTGCATTACACATGGAGACATATTTGTGACATAATTCTTATCCCACTTTTATACTCTGAATCCTTGTTTTCTTAAATTGTTAAAATTTCGCTTTCTCGAATCTCAATTTACATATAATTTATTAAACGTTTCAATATGCTCAGCTTGCCAATTTTAAATCCTCTAAATCGTGCCTGAAAAAGGCAAGAAAATGCTTTTTTTGTAAATATAAATTTTATGTTTTTTCATGAAAAAGCTCGCTTTTATATATTTAACAATAAAAGATGTTTTTGTATATGTTTTGCCATCAGAAATCAGGAAATGACAATGCATAGACCAGGGGCCAGATCTTCAACTTAAGAAACCAACATTGAAAACCCACTCCCCGTTTTCTAATTGGTTACACAAGTTAAAGAAACCAATCAGAGAAATTAAGCGAATTCGCCTACCAATTGGAAAATGGGAGTGCGTATTTAATTTTGGTTGTGCGGGTTGAAGATCTGACCCCAGGTCTTAAGCACAAGGAAAGCAATGGGTAATTTTGGTGAGAATAATCTCCATTTTTGTCCATCACAAAAGAAGTGCTTAACTCTTCTCTTTTTTTTGTTTCATGAAATGATTTTTAAAAACAACTTCATTTTTTGGGGAATAAAAATGTTTGCTGCTGTGTAAAATTTGCAACAAATTAACAAGGCCTGAATGGTAAAGAAGCAAATTATAAAAAAAGACTATTCACATCTTTTAATTGGATGGAAACTACCCATACAGGTGTGTTCACAAGATATGCAAGCTTGCACTTTTCTTGTATTTATATACAAGCAGGTAGCAAAAATATAACTTAATAAATTATTTTTCTTCTTAAAGTCAAGAGTTTGTCGATGCTGAAGAAGAAACCGCTGCATTGCAAAAAGTGGAAGTACAACTGTTGTTTGAAACATCCTTACAGAAGTTCTTGGTGGTCCCTTGTGACACATTATGCTCTATACTGGGGATTTCTATCCAGGAATTCTTTGAGGCGAGTAGGATAATCTGTCATCACCCCTGTGGCTCCTAATTTAAAGGCCTTTTCAAAGTCTGTATCAGAATTAAGCACCCACAGATAAGTCTGAAACCAAAGATGGAAAAAATGGTTACGACTTCAAAAATCCGAAAGGGACATCACTCTTTGTTATAGTGAATACGGTAGATGTTAATGTTTTTTTTCTTAAAGTGTCTAAGATTAATCCAGCAATATTATGCATAGTACCTGAATTCCTCGTTTATCTAAGTGGTCAAAGATGGCCTTCCGCATTAGCAATCTGTGCATTGAAAATGTCATTTTAATGCACCTGGTAGTATGACCAGTCTCCTATATATAAACTTAAAATCAAAACTTACTTATCTGCCAACCAGAGTACCATTTTTATAAAGTGTCTACCATGTAGGACATCATTATCCTTGCTGAAATTGTAAGAAAAAAGTTAAAATTCAGAATAATGATTTATAGCATGTTGAATTAACTAGCCTATGTCTACTGAACTTTTTTTTAAGCTAATCATACAGCATATACTTGACAGCAATTATATATATAAATATATATAGTTTTTCTTAACCTGAAACATCAATGAAGAAAGTTCTACCATTAAATCTTCCTTTTAACTGATACTGTACTAAAATTTAAAAAAGCAACATTGCTTACTGTAGAAACACTGCAGGAAATAAAGTTTCCAGGCAGCTCTCTTTGAGTGGTATGAATGGTAAAAGTCCAGTATACGTTAAAAGCACCAGTTTTAAGACTCCCTTTGCTGAAAACAGCACTGGAATACGAGGATTCTGAGAATGGTAAAAGAGAGAAAGACTAGTTAAATCTAGAGTAGATGATGGGTAAAACATGAAAGCAGGTTCAAATGGCAATTCTCACATGTGCGTAGCATTTCTTTGTGACAGCATCACTGAATGTTCCCCAAACAGTAATGCTTTCCCTGTTGTACTCTGAAATGAGCTGGGACACCTTCAAAATACAAATGTTTACAATTAAAACTTGTGAAATGCATATATTTTTGCCAAAATTAAATGGACAAGCTTTTAGAAGTAAAATCTACTTTCAAACTAAACGAGAGAGGAATATCAGAAATCAAAGGATCCTACCTTTTTTATAAGGAGATCATTGTCAGTCTTGATGTCAATATTAATAGGCATGGTCGGGAAGTTCTCAAAGACATCCCTCAGCAGCGGAATCTGCCGGTCGCCTTTCCCATTGCACGATCTCCCCCTATCAAAGTCCACGGGTAACTGCTCCATAAGCAGAGGCAGCTCCTTGTAAGTTAAGTCAGTGATGTCAGCTTTCATTTTCGCTACTCTCATCAGATGATTATCATGGGAGACGACCACTTGACCATCCCTGGTCAGCTGAACATCGATTTCCAACATATCTGTACCCATTCCCGCAGCACTACAATACAAATGGCGAAAACAAATTCGATAATTATATATGCTAACACCAGCAGAGGGTCAGTGTGATTGCTTGGGAGTACTTAGCGCTGCCGATAGCCATAAACATGACAATAGATGCTAGTTTGTGATCTCTTACCCCGTACAGGGGAAGTTGATTCAATAACTGCATGTTATGGTCATTCATGACGTAGTTTTTATTTATTTTTTGTTGCTTTAAGAACTACCTTCCTACCATCAGTCACATTTAATTTAGTCCATATTAAATTAATATGGACTAAATTGTCATGTTCATGGTCATGGTCAATGCATGTTCATTGAATTAATTAAAATGATTCAATTAAACTTCAGTAAAAACTAATTTATTTATTGGATGCGCTTGAATTAATGCCATGAGTATGGCAAGGTTGGTACTTTAATGCCCTATCAATATCTCATTTGAAGTCGCGATTTTGCATCGCATGCATTTACATTGTATACTTACTGCTTATAGGCCATAAGGGTGTTCTCCAAATTCTCCCCAGCACCTGAAATTTTAATTATATTATACCAGCCTCGATTATTGAAAATCTCGCAAATTAAATGGGTACATGCTAATCTACTGTATGTATAGTTACCTCCTCGATGACTGATGTGCGTGCATCGAAATTTCAGCTCTTTTTTCTTGTGAATCAAATGAGGGTATTTGAAGAGCACCACCGACGTGACGATATAACTTCCAAGCACTACAAACGCTGACATGATTATTAATCCTGTTTCGAGGAGCATTTTGCAGCATTACTGCCTTGTTTTGTAGTAAAATTCATCATAGTCATCGTGATACTGAGTGACAGATAGTAAAAAACTTGTTAGCACCAATCATCTAATCATGACGAACTGCGCGCTAATCCATGCCTCAAAACTTGTCAGATGCAAAGTGATGCAATCGCATCTAATAAATAGTGACGTCATAACCGGAAGTGAGGTCATTTTTGGATCCCGTTGTGCCGTTGCTCGTTCGTTTCGTTGCGTGTTTTGTGTCGCGATGTTCAGTTTGGTTTTCGAAGGAGTTTTTTTACGTTTATAATTTAAGATTAAATATCAGTGATCTCGAAATGACGCGAATTAACAGATCTGCAGTAAACGAAGTGACCAGCAATGCGCTGATACCCACTGAAGTCGTCTTTAAAACTCCAAAAAATCCAGCACCTAAGCGCAAGAAAGTCCTGGACGAAGATGCCTATACGCAGGTAGTAAAACCTGTTTGATCTGAGTTATTACTCGCTGGATTAAAAAGCCCTTGAATGATTGCAAAATAATTCAATTAAAATGAGGAGTCAAACCAATCAGAGCTAGCACATTACCTAGCGTTCAAGGTTGCATATCGTACGTAGGCCTTAGCCCATCTGTAATGATATAGCAACAGTGATTTGTGTATCGATGGGACTGTGCTGTTGCGATATTAATAAGATGGTGTTACACTGATCAATTTAACCACCCCAGTACTTATAAGTGAGGCCGAAGCCTGAATGAGAGCCAGGAATTATAAGAGGGAAGGGAGCGTCAATGGCCAAGGTCCAGCATATTCGGTCACAAATAACTTTTAAACCACGTAAACCAAAGTAAAGTTGCACCGAGTTTTAAACTTGAGTTTCATTCATGCGAAGCTGAGCGTATATGTACACCTGGAAAATCCCAGGCCGTTAGTTCTAGTTGGGACACCTGTATCGATCACCTCCACTTTCAGAAATTTAAAACTACCTCCTCTCTCTGTTCGAATGCTTTTCAGCATTTTTTAACTCTCACAATCCTAGACAAAAGCCACTTTCTCCCCAACCCCCACTTTTCTGGCCGACGCAATCATCCCTTCAAAGTACGTCGATGCTCTCCCAATCATGATTTCTATAAATTCACTTTATTCCCTGGCACGATCCTACTCTGGAACAACCTCCCTTGCTTGGTTGTACGGGCTCTATCCCTTGAAACTTTCAGATGTCGCCTTACCGCCATTCGCCCCACACTGGCGTGCGACAACAAAAATCATGCGGACAACCCACCTCTGTCTCTCTCTGACAACCCTCTCAATCACCATAAGACCACAGCGGGGTGATTATCCACTAAACTAAACTATATAGTAGTGACCAGCAAAGGAGTGGTTGGGCACCCTATATAATCTTTTGATTGTCATTCCAGTTTTATATGGGTTTTATTTTGAGCTTTCTGTAGTTTTATTATTAATTGCACTTGTTTTATAAGATAATTTTTATTTCATCAGGATCTGGAAGATATTATTGAGCGGGACTTTTTTCCTGACCTGCCAAAGTTAAAAGCACAGCTGGAGTACCGTGAAGCTTTGGAACGTAACGACATTGCCAAATTAAGAGAATTGAAGCTGAAATATGAGTCCAGATTGGATTCTAGGCCAGGCACTGGTGATCTTGGATGTGAGTTTTACTTGGCAAAATTGTGGCAAAATATCAGTATGGAAACGTAATTTCTTTCACTACAGATACTTTTATTTACTCAACCTTTTGGCTCTATGGCCTTCTTCGGGAGCTACACATAAATAAGTGAAGAACTAAATTACATTTATGAATATCTCTAACCAATACAAAGCAAATATAAAGCAGTATATCAGAACTATATTTTTAGACTTGCATCTCCCAAAGTTGCATTAGATTAGAAAACTAATCTTTCAATCGACTTTTACCATGAAAGAAATAGAAAAATCTCTCCTGGAAACTGATTTATATGGTTGTTTATTTAATAAACTATTAAGACAATCTTTCAGAATTACTTTCTGTAGCGCCATTATATATTCACTGGTTTTTTATTTTACAGACAAAAGTCCAGCCACTTTTGAAACTCCTATTATTGGCGGCGATATCACTCCTTCGTTACATAAAGATGGTGCATCCAGTGATGCAACATCATGCAAAGCCAATTTGGAAAACATTAACCGGAGAGGTAAGCAAGCTGTCATTTTAATTTGTGTTTGTATATTTTGACTTACAAGATCTTGCCCTGTTCTTTTTATGTTGCTTTTTATTTTTTCTTATCTAGTGGATAATCATAGCCTGGATTCCTATTTGGCCAAAAACACGAGCGAGGACAATGCTTCATTCGCCACCATGATGGAGGAAGCTGATGAACGTCACCGTATCAAGTATTCTTGGTTGTATGACAAAGAAGGCGAGCATGACAGATTTCAGAAAGATGCCCTGACCCTGCCAAGTGCAGAAGATCAAGCTACTGACAGGCATAGAGTCCCTAGCCTTGACACATGGACATACTCCAACAAGAATTATTTGATGTATGTCCCAGATGGTGAGTTCATTTCAATATTTGCCATGCTGTATTTCTTAAAATAATTATAGCACCAAGTGGATATACCTCTTCGGGAGCAGCTAATGAATAATAAATGGATAAATTATCTAATGTGTCCTTTTCAGCTAAGGAATACATAAATTTACTTTGTTTGCATATCCTTTGGACGTGTTTAGCTTATTGCATGAACTCCAGCTTATCTTCAGTGAGATAGCGTTCTTTGTTTGCCCTTTATTTTCAGGAGCTCCATTAACTGAAGCCGAAAAGCAAGATCTCATTTTAAAGCAGCGTGGTATTGCCCACACCAACACCAGATTCCACAAGATGCCCTTCAACGAGGTAGCGAACCGGCAGGCGATTTCGGCAGCCGCCCAGGTCCAAGCCAAGGCAAAGGAGGGAAAGATCGGAGTTGACGGAAAGGAGGTAGTTCCTACGGATGACCCAAAAGTCAATGGTTACGGCTTTGTGTGCACACCTTCGCCTGCCCCAGGCATGGGAGAGTCCCCTATGATGACGTGGGGGGAGATCGAAGGCACCCCGTTTCGTTTGGACGGTAACAGCACTCCCTCCGCCTCCAACACGCAGGGTCCATCTTTCAGGATTGCTGCTATGCCAGCAAGGGATAAGCTTGCACTGGAATTGGCAGAAAACGTCGGGAAACACCACCGAGAAAAGAAACAGCTGGCCTTGAAGGCAGTGAAAGCAACACTTGCAAGGTAAAAAATTGTTTTCATTTTAAATTGCATCCTTGTTGTAGAAACTTGTGATATTCCAAGATTAAGCTGTGGTGCTAACATTATCAATGGATTCGAGTGTTCACAATGTCTTTACCTCGTGATAATCAATAATCAAAACCATATAGTTTTAAAATAAGCTACAATAAACAAGTGCATCCTTTTCTCACAATATATCTCTAATATAATTTGGCTGGTAAAAGAACAACTGTGGGGTTTGTCATCTTGTTTACTAAAACTGTTTCAGTGTGTGATGTTTAGATTCCTAACAGAATCATCTTAAAATAATGTCATTTATTATAGCCCTTCACCACGTGTATCCCACGTTGAACGCCTCGCTTCCATGTCACCGGCTGCCCAGAGATTGGCAAGCTCCAAGTTGGGTATCCACATCGGTACAGACAAATCCTTGCGCCTCAGCTACACACCATCCCCAAACCACAGGAGGAACAACGGCGGAACTACACCTAGAGGGGGAAACTTGAGTGCTGCAAACACGCCGTTGAAGACGCCCTCTGCCAGCCCCCAGGCGGCTAAGGGATCAACCTCGAAACGGACTAGTGGAGTGGAGGGTGGTGTGAATCCCGAATCACTGACGGATGATTTGCTAAGGCTGCCCAAACGGTCAAAAGCGGCTGATTATTTCCACATCGTCTGAAAGTTGATGTTGAGAGCATGGATTATTGTGCAGCCTCAACTTTAATGTAAATATATTTTTCTGAATTTATCTGCCATGCTCTGATCATGGTGCTATGATGTCCCTTGTTTATGTATGCGTTCTTAAATCTTCTCTTTAATGATACTTGCCCTGTGGTTATCAAATGGGTATTTTCGTCCCTACATTGTTTGAAATTTTCTATGTGCAAATTCTGCTGACAAAGTATATGCACATTTTTATAAGGAAAATTAAAAAGCTAGAAAAATCTCATTACAAGCTCATATTTACTGAAAACTAAGTCTTATTTATTGGTGTCTGACCTGAATGATACACTCATACAAGTACTCATGATGAATCGTTTTGAAATTTAAAACATCTAATGAAAATGGTAGGATTGAATCATATGTTTGTGGGTTCATAAGGTGGGCAATCAATTAGAAAAAAAAACGAAGCGGGAACGATTATTGTAATGTATATCATTAAAAATGATGGTCAGTACTAATATTCTAAGCAAGTATAATCGATACCTTGTACGTTAAATTCATTTCCCGAGAGTTTTAATCACCAGTAGACGAAATTAATGGCTGGTCAGCTTATTTTTAATACGACAACGGTGTATTGGAACGTGAGTAGCCATTTTGCATTTTATAGTTGTACCAAAGGCTTCGAACATGCGTTCACTTTTTGACACGCGCAACTCAATTATGATTCGTGTTCACCCACCTTTAGTCTAATTGATAATTGAATAAATCTTTTCTCATACAGGGTTATTGTTACTTCAAAGCCCTCATGAAGCCAGTTTTCTCTCGACACGTGCAGAATAAATACAAATACAAAACTGCTACTTTTTGTCAACGTGTTATGTATGAAACCAATGTAACCCAAGAGGACCATCTCATTAATTATGGAAAAGCTATTGTTGTTCTCTTTGAGTAAACCTCTGAAAAATCCCAGCCTTATTAAGATCTAGGCTTCACGACGGAAGAAGAAATTTTAGTGAAACTGAGATCTTTTCAGGTTATTTCCAACGATGTAGTTTTTTAGCTTGAGAATCCCTCCTTACCATCTAGAAAATGTGATTAAAGAAATTAATGTTGCGACTTAATCACTGGTAAAATTGCACATCGGTGTTTTTATTGGAAAGTACTTTTGTACAAGAGTAGTAATATATCCGATGCAACGCTAAGTATAAATACAGATGTCTTATGAAAATGGCAATTAACTTATCTTTTGCAGCGCAGTGGTTACCATTAAATTTTTCGTTAAAGAAAAAAGGAATAAAAACGTATTTTGGTTTTGATGACGACCGTAAGTGTTTGTTTCGCATTTTTTTGGGCATTAACTTTTCTAACAAAAGTTGGGAATTATAGTAAAATGGGTATACGTTTTACTATAATTAGTTCTTAGGATTGTCATCGGGGTGGTTGTTGTCACCAGGCTCGTACGCATCCGCTGCTAAAAGATCAAATTTGTCGTTGTTGCTCTCAATCGTCATTGCAGCAGCCAAAATCTTCTCATTGTAAGTGTATGTGCCATCCAGCGGTTCCTCTCGCTTGTTGTACCCAGACTCGGGATTCCTGACTACTTCTCCGTGACCTCCACCTCCTCTATGACCGCCTCCTCCTTCTCCACCATGACCTCCGTGGCTATCATTATGATGGCCACCATACCCCCCAGGTCCTCCCGGTCTTCCGAAACTGGGCAGTGACGCCTTGAAACGTTCATCAATACCAAATGGCAAAGGGGCAATTCCTGGATAACTATCATTTTTATTGCCATACCCTCCAGGACCACCAGGATGACTGCTATTGCAAGGACCGCCGCCTGCACAGAGCTTGCTTCCGTTGTGAAGACCCCCACCGTAGTCGCCACCCGGGCCGAATCTGGTTCCTCCATCATAACCACCGCCGCCGCCTCGTGATCCTCCATCGTAGCCGCCTCCGCCTCGTGAACCTCCATCATAGCCACCTCCACCTCGTGATCCTCCATCTCCGCCTCTTGATCCTCCATCATAGCCACCGCCATCGCCGCCTCGTGGTCCTCCATCGAAGCCACCACCATCTCCGCCTCGGGATCCTCCATCATAGCCACCGCCACCTCGTGATCCTCCATCGTAGCCACCACCATCTCCGCCTCGTGATCCTCCATCGTAGCCACCGCCACCGCCACCTCGTGATCCTCCATCGTAGCCACCGCCACCTCCACCACGTGATCCTCCATCGTAGCCACCGCCACCTCCACCTCGCGATCCTCCATCATAACCTTCGACCTCACCTGGATAAGATCCGAATGGGCCACCTCCATTGTAGCCGCCGCCGCCGCCTTGTCTATTGCTGTCGTCGTGACGACCATCGCTACCTCCAACCGCATACTCGCCGCCGTAAGTAGCATTCTTTCCCTGCTCTCCGTAGTTGGCCATGGGATAGGTGGCAGGGAATTTCGGGCAGAGAAAGCGTACTTTGTAGTCGTGGCATTTGCAGTTCCTGCCTTGGTCCTCGTTGTAGCAAGACAACCCTTGCAAGTCGCACTGAACCTTTTTGTTGCCGGCGTGAAACACGTCCAGGCCAGTTGCTGTCATACACTGCACATCCACCGGTTGGTAGCCGCCGGCACACACATACTAGAAGTTAGAAAAAATACCTTATTAGTACATTTAATGCCATTTTCGGAATCCCCATGGTGATTTTCCCTTCATTAAAAACTTACCCTGGGCAGCTTTCTTCCTATGAGCTCCTCGTCTCCTTTGTCATTTGGGTCGTCGTTGTCGTACCATTGGGACCAACTGAGGCAAGGGCAGCTGTAGTCGCCTGCAAGCATTTACTTGTTACTGTTAGCAAATTTATTCTGTAGTTGGTAAATTTCTTATGAGAGTAAGTAGAATTTTGCATTGTCCGAAAACAACCTTTGTCAGCATAGAAACACAGGAGTCTGACTTCGTAATCCCTGCATTTTCCATTCTTCTGTTTCTTGTTTTCGCAAGCGAAACCTTTGCCCATAGGGTTGCACGGGTGGGTGATCTTCTCGTAGGGGAGGTACCATGCTACCTTGTCATAAACAGTGCGACATTCCATCCGTACCGGAATGGTGCAGACGTCCTGTTCAATTAGATTAATTCGGAGCATAGAAGTGTAAGATACCATATTTATTCAAGTCCAACTTCTTTTTTTTAACAACAAAATCATTATCTGATGATTGAAAACTTGCCATTATTGAAAAGTTTGCTAGTTATTTAAAAAAAAAGGATTAACGTTTTATTTAGGTTAATTTTTTTAAAAATTATTTTTAATTTGAAAATTTAAATATATAAATAATTTACAATTTCTTATGCATTCTCTAAAATTTATAATATACTGTATTTATTTTATTTTTTTTGGAAAAAAAACTGAAGAAATACATAAAAATTCTATATTGGGGTAAATGCAGTTTACTACTAGAATGATTATTTAACTGAATAGTGAAATTGACTTTAACCTAGTGAAAACCTTAGTACATCACCAGGATTTTGAGCACGGGTCTTAAAAATGGTTTTGCCTGCTTGAAAACTTCCTATAAAAGCGTTCGAAAAATTGCCTACCGGTCTCACGTGATGGATAGTGCCTGGCCGGCCTTTTTCATCAGGGGCGCCGAGAGTTTCAAAATCTCCCGTGTCCCCGGGGGTGTCGGCGCTAATATAGTTGGTCCACCTCAAGCAATCACATTCTAAAAACGAAAATTTCAATAATAAAAATAAAAGCTGCAATGCAGACGTGCATGTTTACAGGGTACCCCCAGACCTGGAAAACCTGGAAAGTCAGGGAACGTGAAAATGTCTGGAAAAGTCAGGGATAAATGGCTTATTTTGAAAAAGTCAGGGTTGAATGGCTTATTTTGAAAAGGTCAGGAAAATTCAACGTAGTCATGTTGATGCGATCCAAAATTAATGCTTCTACATGGTTAGCTCAGGACCCATTTTCGAAGTACAAACTTGCAAAATTTTCCACGTTTCCCGAGGACAAATTATAAAATATTCCCACGCTTTCCGAGTAGGCCTACAGATTTGCAAAAATTTCCACGTTTTGCGAGTACAAAGTTGCAACAAATTTCCACGTTTTACGAGTAAAAATGTGCACAAATTTTCAAATTTTATGAGTAAACAATTATAAAAATTTCCCACGTTTTCAGAATTCACATTTGCAAAAATTTCCATATTTTCCAAGTACAAATTTGCCGAAAATTTTTCACGTTTTCCGAGTAAAAATTATAAAAAATCTCCACGTTTTCCGAGGACAAATTTGCAAAAATTTCCACGTTTTCCGAGTACATATATACAGTGTATATATATATATATATATATTTTAAGTTAACTTTCAAAATTGTCATTAGTAAATTTGGTAAAATATGAAACTTTTTGACATTGTCATTGGTCATTGACATTTTTTTTAAAACCTGGAAAGTCAGGGAAGTTGAAAATGAAATTTCTGGGGGAACCCTGGTTTATTATAAACTGAATTACTATGATGCTAAATTGCTTTTTACATGTATACAGTATATATTCAACGAATAAGCTGCAATTCATAAAATTCACATAGCAATCTATGATGAATTGCAGTTCATTTTCTACTATAGCCTAGGCATTGTCGGTAATCAACGACATTGTGCGCTTACGTCCTCCACCACCACCGCCACCGTACCCCCTGTCGCCACCGTAAGGGCCTTCTCCTCCAGGAGGCGGCCCTCCATGGATCGGTCCTTCTCCAGGACCTCCATACGGCGATTGGGCCTCTTTTGGCGCTCCATAACCGGGCTGATGAACGTCATGAGGTGGTCCGCCGAAGCCAGGCGGTGGACCGCTGCCTCCCGCAGGAAACAGCCCAGGGGGAGGACCAGGAAGGGAGGCAAAACCGGGCTGGTTGGGAAAAAAAAAATATATTGTTCGCTTATAGAAACGACATTTTCTATAAATATTGACAGTAAAATGAGCTAGATTTCCGAAAATAGCATGGTATACTTGCTATTGTATAAATTGTAAACGATAGTTTTGCCATAATTTATTTTTTAAATTGTCCTAATTGTTTTTGATTTTTATGAAAGACGGAGAGAGAATTATGGTCAATCGACTTTGAATTCCTTCCATGATTACATTTTTCTACTAAACAGTCTATTCTCAGGGCGACAAATTTACATTTTAAAGATTATGTTGTTTATCAAAATGTTGACTTTCACATAAAAGGGGCATTTTTAAAAAAAATGCAATAAACCTGAAATGGTTTGTTATAAATTGAAAATGGAATAGGTATAAGTTTTATCGCTGTCCGATTATTATTTTCGCAAATTTACAATCATGAAAATATTTTTAGTATATTATTAGAATCGTTCCCATAGAACCTTACCAGAGCAGCCGGTTTGTAGTCCGGCTGGGCTGAAGATACGGTCACTGCCGTCAAAAGCAATAAACAGATGAGACTTTTCATTTTGGATGCCTCCTATTTCTGAAAATGGAATTAAATATAAGATAATATTGCGGTAAATGGCCAAAAATATATAATGTGAAAAACTCGCATCTCACCTTAATGACTCCGCTCAACATGAGCGGCAATATGACAGGGAAATCAAACCAAGCACAACTTTATCGCAAAGAATGGGATTTGTTTTGATAGAAATATGTTACAGAAATTTAATTGGCTAGTACATTTGGTTGGCCATTTTTGATCACTTGACAGCCAACGAAAGCTGCGTTGATTAGCTATGAATTTCTAGTGTTTGTGCCTTCCTTATATGCTCCTCCTTACTGACTTGCCTTGTTAAATATACTTTGATCTGTCCTAATATAAACAAATGTTACAAATTTATACAGCCATTTTTTTCTCAAAGTTTGCTTGCTCTTTAAATTTGTGAAGAATATGGAGGTATTTTGATTGTTTTTGGTCAGTATTCTCATCATTTATTTGTTTTCTCAAATTCAAATTATACATTTTTTAAAAATTTCCAGAAATTAATCCGATTTTACAATCTGGTCGATTTCTAATTTTTTTTTTCATTCCTCGATAATCTGTTCCTAACTTCAAGGGGCCCGCATAAAATTACAGCGATATTTTCTTGTCAACATTGGCTGTGACAAGAAAATCTCGCTGAGAACAATATTCTTCGATAAAAGTGACAAATTTCCATAATTTCACCAATGTTTTGCCAAAGAATTTTCCCAAGTTTTTCCATTTCTAAAATAACGTATATACCATGCTTAGTATTTAAACTTAAGCAAAATCCCATGCATACAATGGATTTGGTATTACCATTAAGGTTCTACCATTAATAAATTCGTTTATGGCGATATTGAGTATATATTTGGTAATTCGAGCAGGTCACAAACTTAAAAACTATCGGATATTTTTTTGTAAAGTAATGGTCGTTTTTTAAAAAAGAAAATGTAATTACATTTTCACTAACTGAATTTAGATTATCAAAATGTAGCGGGTTTCAAATTAGAATATAGTGTAGTTGCCAGAAAATTTCAGTTTTTGAAACTGTAGTTCGAAGTATTGATCATCTTTCAATCATTGAACGCTGCCCTTCAGCGTTATCAAATTGTAACTTATGATATTTTTTAATTTCGTGGACCATTAATATTGAAAATCAATTGAATAGATTTAAAATTCAATACTTATTTAATAATGTTGAAAAATAACATGGATAGGTTTTTTTGTAAACAAACGGTTATATTAAACTGTTCTCGTTCAAAAGTCCGAAGTCATAAAAAGCACTTTTTAATACTCTGCACTCTAATATGCAGACTGCCCGTATCAGTTAAATATTATCGGAAGTTTAAAGGATTTACCAATGACCCATTCTTTTTGGAAATTACTGCCAAAAGTTACTGTATAGGCCTATACAGTGCATGTATTTTTGTATATTTTTCTACAGATGAAAAGAAATAGTTTCAGATTTTTAAATTCCCACTCGGGAATATGAACGCCCGGGAAAAGTAAAACGGGCAAAATTTTCCAATGCTAGACATCCCCTTCTTGACTAAAATATATTCGTCGCAATATCCACACAGAATGTAAAACGCATTAAAATGAAAATACAAACTTAAAATGTGTAATTTTAATACTTCTGAACAACCAAACATTTGTATGAATATTTATGGTGCTGTTGTCACGAAGATATACGCATAATGTTTATTTCTGCATGCACAGTACATTCAATAATAATAATAATAATAATATGACAGTCTAAGCGAAAGCTATAATAGCTTGTTGCCGTCAGTGCTTTAGACAGGGAACATCACTTTGTCCAGCCTGCTTTTGAATGTGGTTACACTGTTGCAATTAGCAAAC
>JAQGBX010000267.1:0-40462 GCA_034698745.1 Megaphyllum sjaelandicum | reverse complement strand
TTTTTTTTTTTTTTTTTTTTTTTTTTTTTTTTTTTGTGTGCTTCGGTTGGCCTCGTGGTATTTACAAATGACGCTCTCGCAAGGTGTTGACAATGCGGTTAGCAAAAATAGCATCGGGACCGTTTTGTCGTCGTCGAATTTTTGAAACAAAGTAGGGATTTCCAGGAGCGAAAAAAATCTGGCAACTTTAAACGCGACATTGTTGTACCCGTGCTATGCGTGCATAAACTTTATTATCCAATTTTGGCTATAAAAATGATTGCATCTTTATTGCCTAATTACTTAAGCATGCGGGGAAAAATAGATTTTCATGAACTTGACCTCAATTTCACGTAAAAAATGCCTGCGTACGAAATCTCCTCCCATTTGTTTACACAAAATGTTTTACGGAGGCCACCATGTTGTGAATTATTAGAAAGTGTGACCTCAACCAGGTGGCGTTGCGTGGAAACTGCAGTTAGAGAGCTCTCTAACTGCAGTACTCTGGAGTCAGCGGTAATTCATTTAAGGGGTTATTCGTTTGAATGGAGCAATTGATTTACTGTAAATTCTAAGAATAAAAAACAAACTTTCCTTCATGCACGATAATGGATGCCATGCATTAATTGTCTAATGTTGCGCACTTCTTCAATGGTTGGATGGGATGACTTAATACATGTGTTGACTTATAACGCTATTTTTGGCAGTCAGGGAATCACCTAAGCAACATCGACACGCTAATTGGTTTACAAAATTCACACGATGAATGCATTTCTTCAGCAAACGTGATTTTACGACTGTCATTCGTAAAGCTTCTCTCTGAGTATCCCTAATGTACATGTATGTCTGTACATTGTGGAGATACAGTGTCAAGATAGATGTACATGTGCAGTAGGTCAACCTGGAGAATAGCTTGAATATATGGTAACATGATGTGGAGGATACATTTTTTGGGTTTTTTAAGGATGCCGGGGAAGACTTTGGGTGGTAGCAAAAAGCTACGTCTTTAGTGTTTCCGTTTACTTCAAAGAAATGTTGCGGCAATTATAATAATTGGTTTAGTGTTTAATGTTTAAGGTTGGATACTCGTATTTTTGGCAATTAACAGCTTATTATGGCTGGTAAAATGTTTACTTCCCTTTAAATTGTCAATTAAACAATGGATTTCATTGGGCGTGAGATTAGTCGCGTGATACGTTATTTAGTTGTTATTGGTACAGTATGTTGTATATATGTTGCAGTCGTATACGCCATTGGTTTTGCCACAAATGACTAAACAGCAGACTGAGCAGGTGGTGCTGGGCGGTCAGGCTCGATCTTGACCTTGGCGATTCTCATCTTGGTGATTTTTAAAAGCTTTGCCGAGAGCACCACATCCTTCCAGTTGTTCAATGCGTGTGTCGTGATGATCACACTCTATTGTGCGTCTGTGGTTGTCGGAAATTAATGGCGACCACTCGGGTAGTCGTAACTTCCGGTGATATTTATCATTTCAATAAGAACTTTTTTTTTTCATGCATCGCATCGCTCTGACTGAACATGAATTGAGTACATGATGATGTACAGTATCATCCTACAATCGGTTTACTCGTTGGCCAAATTATGAAACACGAGCTGTGTAATACTGTACGTTAACAAATTGAGAGAATAATTGTTCTATCTTGACTGCATTAATTAAATTCCAATTTAGAGAAGCGTTAATTATAGTTTTATTTATTAAATATGTATCGATAGATATATGGCTTTTAAAATAGTTTGAAATTCCCAGTTGACCACATCCTCTGGTTTGAGCTAACTTTCCGAGGTATACACTAGCGTGCGTTGTTTTCTGGGTAAAGGTGGACACTGTTGGCAATTTAATGGTCGAATTTAAAGCCGGCTGTTTTTCGCATATTTCGGAAAAATCGAAGTTTTTCGAAACGGGATATACTGTAACTTCATTTTTAATATGCAAAGAGTAATCGTGAAGCAAGGAACATATCGCAACACGTCTTTAGACATGAAACAATTTCAACGCTGACTGGCGGTGAAATATTGCTCGGTATATATAGCTGAAAATATTTTGGTAACCCTAGATGTCGTTTTTAATGAATATTAAAGAGCAAATTTCGCATGACTTATGGCCGGAAATTATAAATTTTTCAGTTATGTCACCACGAATATCAAATGCGTGTATGCGATGACTTGAGTAAGCCGACGCTTCATTATGTTGATTTTAAGATTAGTTACGTCACATAGCGTGGTCAATCATCATGTGGACTCCTGAATGGCATTACCCATATTCTTGGCTGGTCGTATGTCATTCGATTTGACGAGGTTTTTTTTAACAAATTTCTAAAATAGCCCTAATCTCAGGCTACAGTTTGTCAATTTTAATTGATTGCGTGTAGGCGCATGAAAAGTCCACCAAATATTGTTTTCCGATAAAGTGTATTTGCATCCATTAACGATCTCGTTAGCCAATGAACTCGTTGTACACACACACCAGCGAGGTGCTTGGAAAGGTCAACGTTGCGGTAGTTTCATGAACCTGTTAATTAATCTTCTCCTTCGATGCTCTTTTTTATGTTTTTATTTGTGCGTGTACGTGCGTAAATCTTCGCTACATAGCTCGCATGATGGGTCATTATTATGTAGTTGGTTTTATGTCCCACAACTTATAAATAAAAAAGTACCGAGCAAATAAGTAAGACTTAATTCATAACTGTTATTTTCGGACGAGGTGATCCGAATTAGGCAAGAGTATTACTCTTATTTTAAGCTGCCTGAAAAAATGATTGCTATACGTGCCTCTTTTATTCATGATATATACGTTTTGATTCTCATCTGTCAAGAATTGTATCGATTTAATTTTCGAAATTAGTATTTTAACCGTGTTGGCTGTTAGGGAACTTTCCTTACTTTTTTCATTTATTTGAATAAGGTATTATTTTTTTTCACAATTTCTATAGGATATTTCAGGATGTTTTTATTGTATTATCGCTAGCAGAATGAACTAGGAGAATGAGGTGTGCCAAATCCAAACGCAAATTAGTTTACAAATTCACTGTCAAGGTGCACACTTGACCTCACGGCTAAGTCGCCAAACTACTGTATACGTTTGCTAAACTAGGTATTTGTTGATTTCCAAAGGCCTAATACAATTATACATTGATAATGTACTAAATGTGCTTTCCTCAATGCTAAATTTAAGGAAAATAAACCACTTTCACACATTTTCGCTAAACTGGACTTCATATAGATTCTTAATTAAATTAAGACTCCGTTTTTCCACCATGTAATCCGTGAAGCCTACTTACATGTAGTTTATAAGCAAAAAACGTATCGTTGATTTGCTAACTCTTGATTACCTCGTTCTTGGAAGGGGAGTACTACATGTACTGTAATTGGTCGATCTTGCAATAAGCATGATTTTTGTTTGTCCTTTTCGATGTCATTGAAAATCCATTTTAAATCCCCGTGTTCGTTGACCTCTTCGCATTTTTTTTTCTTCTTCTATTTTTAAGCGACTCAGGCCCACGTATTTTTTCTATTTTCGTACGTTTTCGCCATCTACCTGTTTGCGCATTATTTTACGCAGCCAGCAGCGTTGCCAATGTTGGGGCCAGTCGTTAGAAAATGTTACTGATCTCAAAACATTTGTTCAAATAATGCGATGGATCTTACATGTACTGCATATACAGTACATGTGTGGGCTTGATAAAGAAGATAAGCTTTGTCAACGGATCAGTTCAATCGCTGATCACGGTTTTGTATCTCACCAATGATCAATTCCAGTTGGGAGCCATTTTGTCATCAAAAATCAAGCGCAAAATGCGTCGTAGGTGGCGCTGCATGATTTCTGAATGGATCACCGCCTTATCGCAATTGGCCCAGTTTTGAAATAAAAATACTGTCTGTCACATTAAAAATAGACCCAAATATAAATGCAAAGTGGTGTGGCAAGAGGCAGGCAGATTACTGCACCCTTTTGCAACGACCGTAGACCGTAAATTACGAGTCGTTTACAAATGTTGCCAAATGCGATGGCTTCACACCTAGATTGGCACGATTGCCTGACCTGCGCTCTAATCATTTTGAAACGCTTTTACGGTAAGGGAGGAATTGCCACTCTTGTACTTATTGTACAAATCTTATTGTTTCAAATTTCCATCGCTCTCTCGCCCTCCCCGTTCTATCAAAATTCATGTCATTTTTTTTTACCTTCCCGAAGGCGGCTCTAATTCACAATCGCTGAGTTCAACCCGTTTAGTCTAATTTCAAGAGTGGTGTGGTCACCATCACTTTTCTCTTATTTCTGTGTAACGTAGCGCCGCCCTTGCGGTACTTTACTTTTTTTTTTCTGACCGATGCAACCAACCAACCAAATTTCATTATTAGTAGTAATTGACTGAAACAAAAATACAAAAGTTGTCTAATTGAGCCACTGTCAGTACAGTAAGCGAGAACAAGCGCTGAATATACGTTATTTGAAATGGAATGCTTAAAATGAACTAATCCTATGCAAACGAATCTGGATATCATAAGTGGGGGTGCATACATAATGTGCATGAATACCTCAGTGTTTTAGAGTGATGGCTGACGTTTTTTGGCGCACTTGGCAATGACTGCAGAGACACTTTTCGATTTCGTGAAAAATAGCATTTACTAGCGGTAAAACCCGGCCTTTCTCGAGTAAAAATTATGATTTTTTAACCCCTTTAATGCGATCAAGAGTTGATTTAGCTGTCCTTTGGCTCCAAAAGATGGCGCTATATGACCTGGATACATCCCGGATGGGGGACGGGAAACCTGTTTGACAGTGTTATGGTCCGGAGCAAATTAGAGAAGATTTATGGCCTTGTTATTCCCCATGGAGTTCGCGCTCCTGGGGTGTGTGTCACGAACGGCCAATCATACCGACTTGCCAAGCTCAAACAAACAAACAAACAAACAAACGCCAACAGGATTGGCTAGCCTCAAAAACAAAATGGCGTCGTTTTCTATTTTATGTATATAGATACAGTATGTTAACGTTTCATTTGGGCATAGCGACATTTGCTTTTTTGGTTTTGACTTGTGCTCAAAAACGGGATGAAATTGATGTGGCATTAATTTGCGACGTAAAGCGGATACAGCAGCCAAGAAAAATTTCATTTGTCAAGTCCGCTGTTGAAATTTGTTATTTTGGGAGTTCTGTATGAAGATGAAGTAGGTTAAAATGTGCAACTGGGTTTCATGGGAAACGTTTTCGCGTAGGCGGCCGGAATAAGCGGCGTTTCGGAACACTACTTTGCAGGCAGAATGAGATGAAACCTATGCAGTGTCCACCGGGTCAAGTATATTTAGTAAGTTTGTGGGAAACCTTACAAAGATGCTGTTCTAGACTGCTATTGTGCGTAATTTCCGATTTCCGAGAGGTTGTAGACTGATGGAATGTCGTATATAGCGTACAGCGTGCGTCTTTCGAAAACCACGCCATTAGTTGGCTTTTAAACATGGCTGCACCCACGCTGTAGTGATTTAGACAATTTTGAAACGCGTGTTTTTATGTTCTTCCAGATTTAGACAGAACCCACTTTTACATCTTGTCCCACTTGTTGACCTGATAAAGTTGTCTAAATTTGAACACATGTACATGTATGAACGGTCAATACAATGTATACGATGACTAATGTAAATTAATCCTAAATTTAAAATGCCAATTAAATGAAAATATTTCTTATGATTAGAGTTTAATATTGCCTTTTAAGAAACATTGTATCTTTGTGGTTCGGCGTATACATGTACATGTATATCGTGAGTAACGGATCAATTGCTATAGGCTATTCAGACAGAAGCTGTAAGAATAATAATTTGGCAGTCGTCAATTCATGTGTGAAAAATTGATTATCTAATTGGTTTTAAAAAAAAGTGTTTTTAAACCAATTATTTTGCACTACTTTTGCAATGCTGACTTCATGACTGCCAAATACGATTCGTATAAAGGCTTCTGTCAGAAACACTCTTAGCAAGTTGTCATTAATTTCGTAATTCTGCTTCTTTCTCTTAAAACAATTGTCGTGTTCTTTGATTGATGGTGATTTCCCTTAACTATATGTAATAAGGAAATTGCGACCTTGATAAAATCTTCGAAAGATACTCTTGTCTAACGAGTAAAAATGTATGTGCAATCCTCCCCACGCACGAGAACAATTATAGGTTCAACTTAAAATTATAGTTTCTAAGAACTTGATTTTCTCCGTTCATTTTATAAACACAGCCTGTACGTTGCAAATTTGGGAATGACGCTTAATTCCACGTGGAATTTTCGGAATTATTTCCATATTTTCAGATCTTACATAAAATAAATTTGTAATGTACATTTTTTGGAACATTTTATTTATTAAAACAGTATTTTTAACTGCATTTTTTTTTATCTTGTCAGGTACTTATCATTAGTTAGACTTACAGAAATTCTTGGCTTACTATGCTAGTTTTAATTATATGTTTGCATATCTACATCACTCATCAGAGCTTTATGACATTCCTGTTTTTGTGCAAACTTGTACATGTACAACACTACGGTCCATTGACCATTTTATAATATGCAAGCTATAATTATCTCCTTTGCCCAGTGCGTTGATTAATTCAAAAGCATGGACGTTGGCTGCATCGGGGGAGTGGATGGGAGCTGGAGCCGTATGACCACTTCACTGCCCACTTCACACTTCGAGCCCTTTGCTTTCATCATGCAGCACGCATTCTCCGCACTGCTTCAGAATGTTGATGGTCAGCGCGACGCCGAGCGCCCCCTGTCTCCCCCTCATCCATATGCTATTTTAATATCCATCTTTTTGTATTTCAAAACGTGTATTTGGTAGGAGTGCCCATCTATTATACGTATTCACAGAGACACTCGCTACATTGTAATTTTAAACTACGTGTCTCGAATGTCAACTACCATGATTTAATGCCAACGTTGGCATATAGGGGATTTAGGGCCTTAAGGCAAAAAAAAAAACACATGGAAAACTCAATTCAATTTTGATTGATTGATTGGCCGACGTTTCTGGGATTTGAAAATCAACGATTTGACCAAAAGCAGCAGCTTTTTTTTCTCCCGTTGCCTTTGATATTAAATTCCTGAAAAGCGGGAATATGAAACCCCCCTTCCAAAACACTCGAATAAAATGAATTATTTCGGCCGCGTTTTCTCTAATAAATACGGGGCTACATAACCCCCATCTCCCGCATGAGTGATTCGATAATGCATAAACGCTATCTGAATTTCCATCGACGTTAACTTCAATCGAAGATGGGTGAGCAGCGCCCCCACGCGATGTATTTGAATAATAAAAAAATAAAAAAAGGGCGATGGGTCTTCATTGCCAGCGAAACAAGGCAGTTGTGAGGTCATTTGCCCTGTTTAGGTGCTTCTACCACATGTATCCCCTCGTCATTGGAACGAGCGTTCCAACACCAGTGACTTAAGTTGGTAGAAATAAGCTATTCAACTAAGTTGGTAGAAATATTCAACGGCCTTCCACGTGTACTTTATACGTGTATACGTTACAAAGTATAGTTTTGTCTCGTGGAAAAAGGACACGGTTAATCATTCCCCCAAAAATCGAAATGAATGATTGACGAGGTGTCATTTTATGGTTCCTTCATTGCTAGCTAATTCAGATATTGGTTATTAGTATAGTCGCGATCAATGAACAGTTATTTAGTTGACGAGGCCCTTGAGTTTTTGCTCTACTGCAGCCGGGTGCAAAGTTCCGAAATATCGGAGAATTACTTGCACTTTTCGCAAATCCGGTTACCATTCACATAGGGTGCGAGCATAATTAAAGAATGCTTATTGCAGGCGCTTACCACTCGGTGTACGCTAGCGCCATCAAGCGGGATAAAAATGCGGCATGCTTTTTAAATGAGGGCGGACACAAGGAAAGCTTAGCGAGCCAGGCTGAGCTAACATTCTTTTTTTGGAAATCTGAAAGCAGATTTGTAAGACACTGAGTGGCACAGATCACTATTGGTAAAAAGTGCATGTAAAGACGATTTTATGCCGCCTATAAATGTACCGTAAAAACGTGTTCTGCACTCGTCATGAGATGCTAATGCGCTAATGTTTCATCTAGCAAACGCATGCAGTGGCGCCACCAAGCACACTGACCATCACGTTGATATCAGCTTTCATTGTGCGCCCCAAAGCTGGAAACAAGAATCTGAAAACCAGCATGAAAGAATTAAGCACGTCGAAATTAAGCATTCTTTTTGCTCGCACCCAGACACTCGAACTTTTAAGCAAGCATGGTCCTGAGTAAAGGAAATTAACTGATCCATCGGACCAGTTTCTAATATCGAATTGAATGATCGTACAACGTATCGGCACGTCGACAAGGAAGCTCTATATAGGGCCCATTAATTGGAAGCTTTTATTGTCCCGGTTTGGCAAAAGAAATGCAGACGAGTGCTAGTTGAATCGCAAATTTATGATTCGCCGTCTTTTTAATCAGCTGTCATTCAGTTTTATTTGCATGGTTATATAAAAATGAAAAACAAGTTTGAATGCTCGCATAATAACATTTATTTGATGGAAAATAATCGATCGTATAAACTGGAGAGCTGAATTGTTGGATTTGTAGCGGGATGTAGGCCCTCGTCCATACTGCGTATTTGTTTTATATCTCCGATTCATTCGATCTTTAACCCATTGAAATGATGGGACTTCGTGCTCGTGTACGATATAAAAATGGGCTCGGGAAGGTCAGAGGCCGAGGAAAGAGTGGGTTAAAACCGTTTTATGCGATGGCGTATATAGCTAGAAATAAGGCACGAGGATGATAATTCTCTTTCTATGAAGTGGCATTAAATCCTCTTAAGCAATTTTTCTCGTTGGTCGTGTATTGCTTTAGCTGCGATTATGTCACCGCGGTTGCCACGCTTTTAAAATGCAATAACAGTAATAATCGGAAATTATTACGTGAAGCCGCACCACTTGAACTGCGAACAAGTAGGATTTCTATATTGTTTGTGCGGAATCGAGGATATGGGTTAACCCTTATTGCGTATGTGCTGGAAGGGAGACTGCTGAGCAAGAGTCTATCATATTAAGCATAACAATTAGCGAGGGTTAAACAAAGGATTTAATAATATTAAATGCAGCAATGGAGAGATATTTTATCTCGAGGTGGCCTTCCGATTACCAAATAAACGGAATTGAACTGCGTTTTTTACGCACGTGTACCCTTATCAAGTGCGGTGAAAATGGCGAAAATGCAATGCTTTCGTTTATTTGTTCTATAGATGGCGTTGTATGCGTGTCCACTTAATTATAAGGGACTAGCGGTAAAACCCGGCCTTACGCGGGTAAAAATTGTTATTTGATTTTCTAACCCCCTTTTATGCTATGACTATGCTTTAAGCCGGGTACTCACTATGGAGTCGCTACTGGGATAGACGATCAGGAGTTAGATTTAGCTCTCCTTTGTCTCCAAAAGATGGCGCTATATGACCTGGATACATTCCGGATGGGGGACGGAAACTTGTTTGACAGTTTTATGGTCCGGGGCAAATTTAAAAAGATTTATGGCCTTGTTGTTCCCCACGGAGTTCTCGCTCCTGGGGGGTGTGCCATGAGTGGCCCATCATATTGGATGCCACAAACACTCAATCCCCGTCCGATGAAAAATCAAGATGGCGTCGTTTTCTATTTTAAATATATAGATGACATTTAATTTCATTTTGACAAAATTCAATATCCCATTCTGAAAGCAAATGACAAGGCTCGATTACATCAGTGTCGCCTTGCTAGCACAGCAACCAAGCATAAAAGTATTATAGACGTATTTCCTTAACCTTAAAAGCTTCAACCTTAAAGTTCTCCCAGGTAATAAAATGGAATTTATCTTTCCTACTTTGAAATTCCCAATAATAGAAAGTTCTGTGTGCGATTGTACGCCATGGTTGGATAACATGACAACATTGCCATAGAAACAGACCAGGCTCTGACAGATACCAGAACAAACATCATATAGAAATATAAAACGGTGATACACTACACTATTTGGTTCTGGTAGCAATAATCTACAATTAGACTAAGTTTTAATGAGTTTTGAAATTAAACATTTCAACCAACATTAATAAAAGCCAAGAGCAGACCGGTTGAACATTGCTTCAGGAGCCACCATCAGCTCTTAAAATAGGATTGATGCCCATTAGGTAACAAACATATCGCCTATTATCGTAAAGTTTGGCAATGCTTTCATTTTCTGAACCATTTACGGTGCGTAAATTTACAGCAAAATCCATTACAAGGAAATGAAAAAGTCCATGGGCTTTCATTTGTTTACAAATGGCTCCAGTTTTAGACGACCAGTAAATTTATGAGCTAATAAATGTCAGCGTGGCCGAAAGCTCATTAGGCTGCGAAGGTGAAACGAAATTCTGAAGTTCCAACTTAATTCTTTGCATGACACAATTGTCAACGGGGGATTTCCAAATTGATCTTGTCGAGTACAGTATCAACATTCAGTAAACGAGGTTTACGAAACGTTGGTTTGGCAACTTTTTAAGCCAAAAATAAGCGAAGGTTTACCTAAATAAATTTCATCAGCAAACTAAGCCATTTCCTGTTGTCAATGTCACATTAAAAGTCAACTTCCTGTCATGTTTTGAAGAATTCTTTGGATTAAAGTAGAAAATACATAGGGGGTCAGTTGGCAGCGTCGAGGTTGTCAGAATCGAACGAAAGCAGACGTTGCAGCAATATTGACAAAGAGCAAGTACAATATTGTAATTGTTGATACAAGATAAGGTTCCCCCACCCCCAAAAAAAACCTACCTGATAAGCACGAGCACGTACGTAGTACGATGCAGCGTATATTTTTAGCTACGTGACAAATTCATGCTCTGAGGGGACAATATCAAAGTTTGAGCAAAGTGTCCCGTCTGGTCCGTGCCAAAGAAATTAATCCAAATCAAGTGCATGTTGGCCACCAAAAAGTAGATTCATCTCAGTTTTCGGTTGTGGAGGGTTACCAAAATTGAAAACAGGTGGTCAATAACCTGCTTAAGTCACCACACCCACATCCTTGTAATCAAGTCTGTCTTGAACTGTATTCCAAATTTGGATACTTGGCACACAAGACGCAGAATGAAGCCTATGGTAGGTTCTTCGAGTCGGAGGCATAAATCAGAGAAGCTATTAAAATGTAGAGTCGAATTGCGAGGAGATTTTATTTCAGTCTACCCAATTAGGATTTCAGCGGGCAATGTCAGGGGTGCAATATACCCAACGCTTCGAAACGTCAAAAACGTACACCTGGTAAACAAGACATGTCCTCTATAGATTCAGTCATTTCATATCTATGCAAAATGCCTACACAGGTTTTGTGATATTCCCAAAAATGGATATGGGATTCTCCTCAATCCAAGGAATGGAAAACTACAAGTTCCTCTTAATAGTTTGCAATTCAAATTACCGTGTAAATGTTCAATTAGGGGTGCAATATACACAAACGTTTCGAAATGTCAAAAACGAACACCTGGTAGGCCTAAACAAGACATGTCCTCTTAGATTCAGTCATTTGTAGCTACAGTACGGTAGGTTTTCTAATAATCCCAAAAATGGCTATGAGATTCTCCTCAATCCAAGAAACGGAAAACTACAAGTTCCTCTAATAGTTCGCAATTCAAATCACGTGTGAATGTAATGCAATTAAAATGCAAGTGGTTGTCATTTTTTCAGGGTCGCCAATTTAGAATACAAACCCTGTATGAGAATTGAATTGCTATTGGAACCACTTTTTACAACGAATTCGATGAAAATGAACATCGATGTTGAACAAGTTCTCGGAAGTTAGCAGATGGAACCAACCACCTACACAGGGTTCACCCAGAAATTTTTATGACATTTCCAGGTTTAAAAAAAATTTCCATGACCAATGGCAACGTGAAAAATTGATATTTTTCAAAATTGACACTGGAAAATATTTTTTTTAAATTTAATTAATTTTGAATCGCCGTGACTGCGTTGAATTTCCCTGACTTTTTTCAAAATAAACCATTCTTCCATAACTTTTCCATGTCACTTTTAAGTTCCTTGACTTTTCCAGGTTTTCCAGGTCTGGGGGAACCCTGTGCAAACTACTGTATTTAAGCGGTTTTTTATTTAATGTTTCAAAGTGTTCTACTCACCATTCCCGTACACTTCCCCGTGTTCCTCGATGTCCGAGAAACTTCCATTGAGATTTAGGCGAGAGTTGCGAAATGTGTGAGACAATCTTCGTCTAATACGTTTCATGCTGCACAGGGCTCACGCTTTGAAGCACATCAATAAGCTCGAAGAACACTTCACAAAAAATCCGATGTTTAAATAATATGCCAATCCGAAGAGGAGCAAGGCACTTTTGTTTCAATTATTAATGCGCGATTCCGAGCAATTTGGGAAGATTCCGTAGTAAGGCAAGATTTATTGCTTCGGGTTGATTAAATTGCGAGAAAAAACAAAGCCGAAAAAAAAAATGGAACGAAAATTTAGAAAATAAAAGTGAATCGAAGACTATTTAGCGTCACCTGAAATGAAAAAAAAAACGGGAACAATTATATACAATGTACTAAATATGTTGTCAATCGAAACAACGAAAAAGGAAATTGCTACAACCACCGGAAATGCTTCGAATAAAACGTACGCGCATGCACGATGGCCAATGTATTCATTTGAACAACAAATTGAGCGCTTGTGAAGCGCATTCGGAAAACTTGGTTTGCAAACTCATGGGAACACGTTTTGTAAAGGCAAATAAATAGTAAGCAACTATAGGCCTATAATCTTTAGAAAAACCAAGATAAGAAGGGTTTAATTTCTAACAGATACTCTGAACAAATACAGTGTATCTAAGAGTAACACGTAATTGTATACCAGATAGCAAATGAAAGCCAAAGTCAGTAGCGGAACTCAGACAGAAGCTTAGGGGCCATTCAAAAAGGACGTCCTCAAAATTTTTCCAAAATTTGACTCCCCCTACCCCCTGTCCGCATTGTGTCCGGTCAATCAGTACCCCCATCCATTCGGACGTCCGAAACTTTAAAAAAATTGTATTTTGAAAGTTTTGCAAATTTGTACTCGGAAAAAATTGAGAGCTTTGCCAATTTGTCCTCGGTAGTTGTTGGCAATTTTGCAAATTTCTCTTCGGAAAATGTTGAAGATCCCGAAGTAATTTGCCCTCGGGAAAACTTGAAAATGTTTGCAACTTTGTCCTCTAGGAAACGTGGAAAAAGGTGTAAAGATGACTTCGGAAAACGTTGCAAATTTTTACTTAGAAACTTTGAAAGTTTGCGAATGTATCCTGAGCTTTTTTATAATTAAGTTCCTGACTGGAGGTATACCCTGTTTACTGACTTTTGCAATTTATAACATCATCTACGCGATATTTCGCTCAAATTTCCTTTTACTTCGGAAACTGATTTTATTTGGCATTTTTTATCGAGTGGACATTCGAGATGGTCGTCATGGGGACGTTATTTTTTTTTAACAGCCCCTAACGAATCGTTAACGCGCGCAAACGGAATGCGTTAATTGGCTTAAAAACAGCGACAACCTTGGGTGAATTATGGAAATCACGATTAGTAAAGTTTCTGGCTGAGCACCCCTAATAAAAGAATAACTGTCACGTGTAATTACGTGAAAAAGCCGAGCAAAACGCTTTTCCAAATGGGAATGTGTTTAAAATCACTCAATTGTTTTAATCCTTATTAAAAGTTTTATTCCCAATTTGATATTCCTCAGCTGATACAATGTATGTCGCACGAAAACGTAAAATGAGAACTTTGTCGATGTTCATCGACCATTTCAACTTTTTATGAACCATGAGAGTGCTCATTAAAACTACAAATTACTGAAACGGATTACAGATGTATGAAGACCGTGCGTCTTCTATTAATTACATTATTATGAGTCATGATCTGTATGGTCAGACAGGCGCCTAACCTTGTCTTTAGAACAGCACAGCAGCAATTTCTCAAACGAGCTCCGGTCAGAAGTGCAGCCATCATTACAGATAACATGTTTAACTTTTAATTGCAAAAAAACATGGCACTAATCTTACAAATTAATTCCCCTTTTCAAATCTGGAAAATGATAATGAATTTTGACATAAAGCTCTTTCTACAGAATGGCATCACCATAAAACTTTGCAGTTTCATATTTCAAATCACGTTTCTCTAGCCCTAATTGATTGTGTCATCCTTAATAATTCAACTATACATGTAGATTAATCCAGAATGATACCAATAAATGTTTCTGACAATTAAGCTTCAGTGATACAGTATTTTCAATGCTTTTAGGAATGTAGAACGTGAATTGTCACAATTTATAACACGATACTGGTTATCCAGTTTAATCAGATCAATGTAATTTTCCAATAAATTTTCTGCTCAGTAAACATTTCTTGACAGGAATGCTGCATTACCAAGAACAATGAACGTTGCATGGATTTGAAGTTCAATCAAGAATGTTTAATTTTTGTGTATCTTCGCCCAAAGTTTCCAAAATCACATTATTTTCCAATATTACAAATCTTTCCGCTAAACAACACAGCTGACAAAGTACCCACAGAACGTTAAATGCTACCACTAAATCCACACACAATTGTGAGGCTTATGTATACGATCAAATAAAGCATTTCTTCTTAATATCGGCAGCACCAGGTTACTCAAACAGAAACTTTGCGAATGGCACTTTTGGCAGTTGTGAAGTTACATGTGCAAAATCTACATGCGAATTGGTTCAAAAATGACATGGTTATCGTCGTTTTTAAACTAATCAATGCCTTCCTCAACTGAAAAAAGTGCCATTCGTAAAGCGTTTGTATGAACACCACTCAAATTTAGCTGGAAACAAGCTCGTTATGAACGCCGCCTTAGTTAAAAACTGTCATTAATATCATTTTAATGACAAATTTTGGCATTCCCGGAAAATGAAAATGTACATCCACGAGCACAATGCAACATTTGTAAAAGCAGAACAAACTTACCTTAGCGCAGAGCTATACGAAACAAATAGCACATTCCGCAAACTGTTATACAAAACCACTAACGAGATTCTTCTAGGCGCAGATTGGAATCAAAACTGATCGATTAAAATTTGATACCGTTGCTCAAACGCCTTTTGATAGGATGAAGACAAGCCCACAACAATCTGATTAAATTGGAAACGTCGAGAATGAATCGTTATCAAACCAAGCGCGCCAATGACGCAAGAACAGCCATCTCCAGTCGCGGGGCTAGTTCAAAGCTTATTAAACAAACTACTACATGTATACGATATTCTTCATTCTCTCCAGAATCTTAGTTGGCGCATTGTCCTTATTATTATAACAGTCCATGGACATCTTTAGCAACCAAACTTCATGCAGCAGAGGATGGCCATGCAACGTCCTCCAACAAATTGGCTGCCATCCAACAACTCGGATCTGGGTGCCAGATTTCAATGTGATATTCATTCATTCATACATTCTGCTCTAATTAACACGCTACTTCTGATAAAAAAAAGAGTTAAATAACGATGGTTCACTTTTCCAGAAGACATACCTGGATGGATCCAACTCCCAAAGCGCGTGCATACAGTATATCCTACGAATGCCTAACCATGATGATGGACTGTTTGTTGGTGTTTGGAGTCGTATCAAATTCCGACACAAAATACTCCGATTGGTATATGGCGTGGTGGTGCACACCTTCCAAAACTTATGTTTTGGCACACCTGAAGGAACATAATACCGTGATTTTTTTTTTCCAAAAATGCAGTTTCGAGAGATTAGCCCATGTTTGTTTGCCAAACATGCGAGTGACAAAAGCGTGACGCTAGTGATCGTGTCGGCCTATACCGTTCCATGGATGACAAGGTCCCAGAGTGCCACTATTGATCCGGACGGTAGCCGCGAAGGAATGACTCATGCACGGGGGGGTCATTAATTGGTCGGGGAGCCTGAAAACTCGCACTCGCTAGGGTAAGCTCCCTTTATATCGTTATGTAGCAATGCGAGATTGGCTGCTACAGGAGTCGAATGGAAAAGGGAGAGAGCATCAGAGAGGGGCAGGTTTACAGGGTGATGGAAATGAGCGATCACGGTGGCAAATGGAGATCCCCCCCAAAAAACCACATATTGAATCCATTATTAAAATATTCAAAATGCGAACGATTGTCACGCCTCGTGCAAAGTAAACACCGGTGTAGAAAATCTCTCAATTAGCTCACGTGAGCACTGCAATCACAGCGTTGCACTCGTGATAAAAATTCGTCCAGGCTGCGTTACATTTGCCAAATTTCGTGGCCAACACTTTATTGTGGCATATACCCTGGGTCATAAACAGCTTTTCATAACACGTTTGACCTTGAAAAATGCGCTGCTACACACATCTATAGTCTCTAGAGGATTCCCTGAAGCGTGTGATTGCACGTAATTGAATGATTAAAACCCAGGACAAAGCAGCTCAACGATGACAATAAAATGCCCCGTAAATCGATGTTGCGAGTTGTCGGGAATTAACCCTGAGAATCTACTTTTCTTCACATTTGCAAATACAAGATCTAGATTTTAAATGGGCGATGTTTCTTGGAGGATTGTGAAATCGTCTTACCTAAATTTTGTACATTATATCAGTAATTCAAATTTAAAATTAAAAAAAAAAATAGGAGTTTTGACTAAGATTTGAAGCAATGGGGGTACTCGACAGAAACTTGCTAATAAAAGCCGTGAAGTCACGTGGGCAAAATCGACACATTGATTGCTTTAAAAAAAATGGATTCGAGATTATCGTTGCTTATAAATCTACATGTACAGTATGGATGCATTCGTTTTACACTCTGACTTCACGACTGCCAAAGTGCGACTCGCAAAGCTTCTGTCTGAGTATTCCTAGTTTAATAAAACTGTAGCCTATAATGAGGCTAGCAAGGTGCAAATAATACAAATATTCTTGCATTCAGACCACTTTCCTCAAATCATTAAAGTTATGTTCCAAAAGACATCGAATTTTCAAAAGAAAGTAGAAAACGAGTAGGCCTATTTTTAACCCAGAGTAATTTCGCAATACATTACTGGCATTAGCGAATCTAACAGACATAGAAAACAGCTGAAATCACCTCCGGAAGCAGTGATCTGGATCTCTTGCCATGACAAGGTGTGCCTTTTGAGATACTTAACCCACATTTCGGGCATTAATAATCGGTGGCTCAGTTTTAGGTAAAAAAGTGAACTAGAAGTAAAAGTGAGTGTTGAACAAACAGGTGGACATCGAAAGGGAAATATACAGAACAACTCTTCATGTACTGGCACACCTCAGTCGCGCATTGCAATACATTAAATTAGAACGTGTTGAAACATTAGCGTGTACATTAGAAATCCCTCTAACAGCAAACCCACGAGGAACAACTTTCCCAGAAAATTGGGTTGAAAAATATTTATTTTTGGCAACACAGTGTATACGGTGAAGTAATTATTGATCGAGTCACGCATAACAAATCCGGGAAGCAGATAGGAAATTATTTTAAAAAAAATAATATTTTTCAATTTGAGCATAGTCATTCCAACTAACAATTTACGGTAAGACATCAAAATCTTGATCAGCACATTTTTAAAATTTAATAAATAGCCTTCTGCAAATGAAACGTAAGATTATAGTACTTAAACATACTTGTAACTACAATACACTGTAATCATCATGTTGTCATTCGAACTAACAATTTACTGCAAGAAATCCAATTCTTGAATCTTGATCAGCACATTTTTAAAAAAATTTAATACATATCATTATGCAAATGAAACTTATAATATAACTCAAATATGCGTGTAACTACGGTGCATTGTAAACATCATTAGTTGATATTTTGTCATTTTTAAGCTTGCATGATAGGCCTACCTACATCAACAGTACGTAGATTGGTTGAAATGCATATGTAAAACGGGTATAGTGCTAGTTTTTATACTCTGAAACTTGTCAAGCAAGTAAAGTTTTTACATAATCAAAATTTATTTGAATTACTTGGGTATAAAAACGATACTAAGTTATTGTACCCAGAGATTATTCTGAGCATAAATGAAGATTGAAGCACAAATTGCATTTAATGGGTACTATAACCTGAAACCCTTAAATAGAAAAAAAAGGACGTGACATTAAATTTGAAAACCTCTTTCTCTAAAGAAAGTAGCCACTAAACTATTAACCAGACTGATATGGCGCCTGCAAATCTAATTAAAAGACTTGTATAGCATTTTTTAATTAAACATGGATTACATGTACTAATATCTTGCCAGTCAAAATTCAGAAATAAATCACAGTTAGAGTTTTAATGTTTTAATGATAAACATGACCTATTTTATCCACATGAAAATAAAAGTGTGACTCACGTTCTCCCACTTTATTTTAATAGTGGACAAACGACACCCCTCCAACAATGTCCTTTTAAAGGGACATACTGTAAATCTTATATATGGCAGTGTAACGATAAAATTGGAAAATCTGCAGCTAAATGTAGGCTATTCATAAAAACTGAATTTCACCAATGTGCTATGATGCACTTTTTTTTAATTTTCCCATTATAAACAAACATACGGACTATAAATTTACTTCTTTTATTTAAAAAAAGGGAAACTACCGCGCTTTGGACCCGCAAAGAAATTATAAACATTTTAACTGAATATTGTTTTGAAAGCTTCTGAGTGATTTAAATTGAATAAAAAGATGAGTCTGCCAAAAATACTATATGTGTATGCTTATACATGTAATATCAGGGTGGCCACAAGATTTTCATTTTCAATTTCCCTGACAAAACTTACTCGTTAATGCATATCAATTTTTTTGTCATAATGACAAATAAAATAACAATTACAATGAGAAGCTTGGCAAAACACTAGATTTTGTTACAAGTCTAGCTGAAGAGGATTGGGGATGGAGTTGCTAGTAGACTGAGTGCATGGATAGCATTCTGCTTTGATTTGGGAAAATTTCCCTGACCACTCACAAATTTCCCAAACATTACCATGACTTCACTGACCACTTTTTTCCCCCGTGACTTTTCCCTGACTTTCCTGACCTGTGGCCACCCTGAACATAAAAGTAATATTTACAATGTACATGTGTTAAAGCGCACTAACAAGTACATGTAATAATAATCCGGAGATGCCCTATTAGTGCTTAGTAAAAATTGACAAAAATTCAACTACCACAATAAAATTACCATAGCCTTTGTCAGAACATGAACAAGCATGCGCATACGGTTGACAGTGTGCATACAAACTACTTGCGCCACCTGTCCCTCTTCACTAAAAGAAACCAGGTGAACAGCAAAATGTTTACTAAACATTATTTTTCTAGGCTTCAACAAGATAAAAATGGCAAAGTGATATTTTCCTCAAGGTTCCCTAAAAGGGATAAGGCGCTATATGGTTTGGTCTTGCATTCTCAATCAAAAGGAAGGTAAATGACGGCGTTATGAAAGTGGTTACCTAAATTCTGTATACATTTTGAAAAGTTCAAGAGTTCTTGAGAGAACAGGCCTACCTGCTGTAGCCAACTTCAACAAAAAGCATGCATGTCACAGCAATAAAAAGGCCATGAAAAGCCAATCGTGAATTGTACTCGATCATCCTTTTATGCTATTTTTAGCACTATAGCTTTTGTAAGTTACAACAGGCTTTGGCACGAGATTAACAATGAACACGGAAAGGGTCTATGGGAGGAAATACCATCGTGCAAGCACCTAGCACATTATGTACATATAATAAACTTCGCAAGATTAAACGTGAACTTTATAGTGAATATTGATTACATTTATTGAATTCATTGATTGTATTTACGAGGAGCTAAAGTTACCAATATGAGAAATAATTCAACTCTCAAAAACTACTTGAGTTAGAAGTTTAGAACAATGCTATTTATACATCAAAAGATTGGCAGGGCTAAATAATTGCGAAACGTTGAGAAAAAGATTTTTTCGAATGCTTTCCAAAATGCGAATTGAAGTACGAATACTTTGTAAATTTATCTGAGTTGACCCAAGCCGAGTGAGTCATTTACTTTTAACGTTCTAACGAATGGAAACATACACAATTCTTATCATTGTATCATAGCTGCAACTTACTGCAATGTGCAACTATTGTGCTACATGTACCGGCCACATTCAAACAGCATGTGTTAGTTGCACATGTTGATTTCAAATATGTATTGTTCATTCTTTCCTGGCATTCACCAAATAAACAGCCTTTAACGTTCAATGGAGTTTCATCAATTAACCATGGATGTTTTCAGGTAAATTAATTATCATCTGAATTATCATCTCTCCCTTCATTATGGATTGCATCTATATAGATGTATATTTTAAATTTTTCTGTTTGCATAATCTGCGTTCATCATTCACAATCATTACCTTAATTTCATGATGACACACTGACAAGGTACTGTTACACATTTTAGCTTTCCTAGTTCAACAGGTTCTGTCCTTTGGGTAACCACTAACTTTTAAATGACATTGTTAATGTTCTAAATTATTGATTTTCAGAGCACTATTCGCATAGGGCTTTATACATGTATATAGATGTGTAATGTGACAGGAAGCGGAACACTTTTTTAAATAAAATAAACAAATTTAAATACTAAAAACTGTGATTTCTACTTTAAAATCTATAATTCATCACTAGGCCTACTGGTATATTATTGCAGAATGCTCAAATTTCAGGAATGACTTTTGACAATTTTTTTTCTTGTTCAAGTTAACACCAAAGTAACTGGATGCAAACAACGCATGCCTTAAAATTAAAGAAGAGGTTTCAAGGTTCTCAAAGGGTTTCAAGGTTGTCCAAACCTTTCGATGATTATTTTTTTTGCATAATATCCATACATAATATTACGAGCAAAAGAGTTCATAGAACCAATTCAGCTATGAAATAGTTACATGTGCTATCAGAATATAGTTTCAAATAGGAGAATTAGTTTAGGCCTACCATATAAAACTGCAGAATTTATACATGTCATGGAAATCGCCAAAATAGTATGCCAATTATACCTGCATGTATTATGCAACCTACGTATATATGTTTTATTATTTTTAACGTTCGCTTACTAATTTCTGACGTCAATTGGAGATAATAAAGTAATGATAAATTCAGCAGAGTTTCATTCAACATTTTCATGCCTCACATTTAATTGATACATCTGTTTTTGACATTTGGGACAACTTGACAAGTAAATGTCAAATTTCGTCCATCCCCATATCTTCTATGTGAACTTGCACATTTTGAAAAAAAGCATTTTTTGAAAACAGCTCGAAGAAGAAAAACTTAATACTATGAAATAAGAGATGCAGATAATTATTTTGTGTTTTTCTGAAGGGGCAGTGACTAAGGAATAAATTAGTTGAGAGGGGCACACTAGAATTAAAGCAGTCCCCAATACGTACTGAAGAATCCACCGTTTTGAGCTATACGTACTTTTCAAAAGAAAGAACTTTCTGTAGGTCTGGCTTCTACATGTAGTACATTTCTGGCTAATGTGAACTAGAGCATAAGCTTCAAAAAGTGAAAACTAGGGTATGACAAATAAATGTCACCATTCGACACCTCTGATATTAATTCATTGTTACAGTAAACAATCGATTCCACCAGCATATATTAGTGTTAATAGGACAATAAATACCAAGGTGCACCAGCTACTCAAAGAGTGCCAAAATCCAAAAAAAGTAACTTGATAAGCAGTTTATCAAGAGCAAACATTCAGCTGTTACTCTCTAAACGCCCATTTGAAGTATTCGTACGGCATTTTAACACGTACAAGACGAAGTCTAGTGTTCAATTAATAAAATATTTACTAGCATCCCGTAAACTTTGTAGTTGAAAGCAACGCAACAGCTTTGGAATAAAAACGAGTGGCAAATTAGTGCCAAAGAAAGTATTCTATCGTGCAGGTTTATGGTACAGCAATGGTGCACGGCCATACACCTATAGCTTCGTAACAAAGTTTTAGAAACTAAAATAGCTCATGAAATACGATATTCCTGATTGGGTTTTAGCGCTCCACGCAATCCTAAACAAGTCTGGATATAAAATAATTCAACTTTCGTCGAATGTTTAAACAAATAAATAACTTTTGTAACAGAACTCACCTACAACAGGTAGCATCCATGATTGCTTTTACACAAATTAACAATACTGAATATCCTGTGTGCGGCATCCCAACTTCAATACCAATTGAGCTAACGACACTCTGGCATATTAACATTGAGAACAGCGATAGCAGCGCTCCGAGCGGCTGGAGAAGTTGGTGATACAAGGTGCCACAAAACTACCCCATTCACTCATGTTTACTTTTTGATTCCTAGTTTTTAGAAATTAGAATCTTGATCAATTTTCTGCATTGCACTTACATGTAGATATACCGTATATTTATAGAGAAATTACTTCTTCAAAAAATACATCTTCGTACAGCTTCCATTTCAGTTTCTTTGCATATTTTCATAAATTTTCTAATATATAGCATAACACAATTTTTGAATTACAGTACTTTCTTTAATTGTAAAATTTTAAGGCAGATCAAATAAGGTGTTTTGAGAAATTAGATGAGTCAGGGTAGCCACAAAATTTTCATTTTTAATTTTCCTGACCAAAACTTTCTTGTTAATGCATATCAATTTTTTTGTCATAATGAAAAATAAAATAATTGCAATGAGAAGCTTGGCAATACACTAGATTTTGTTACGAGTCTAAATGAAGAGGATTGGAGATGGAGCTGCTAGCAGACTGAATGCATGGGTAGCATTTTGCTTTTATTTAGGAAAACTTCCCTGAAATCTCCACGACCCCTATTTTTTTCCCTGAAATTTACTATAATTTTCAAGACAAATTTGTTCCATTATTTGCCTGCATCCTAGCTTACTGTTACATTTTTACGTTAATTGTAAAAGAAAAAAAAACTCCAGCTATGTTATATTAGATAGTTTTAATTTATATACACATATGTACACGTGCACATTTAAGTGCTTTTAATTTACACAAGTGACTTTTTAACAACTCGAATACTACAGTCAAAATGCATATGCATTTCGTAGTAGATATACGAAAAAGAGCGACTCTTTAAGAGTCATTGATAGCAACTGCAGCACAACGACAACTTAAGACTGGGGTGCCCAATTGTGATAATTTCATCAACTTGTGTCATATACATGTACATGTAGTTTTCTTTGAGATTCAGCTACATTACACCAACAATTTAATACATAATTTAGGAAAATCAACATGTGTGCTGGAAAGATGATAACAAGTGCAAGCATTCTCAGCTACTGCAGGCTTTATCACTTTCCTGGAATGGTTACAACTATGAGTTTATGATAACATTTGCTATCATATGAAGGTGCTTGGTCATTAAGTTAGGATTACCTAGGCTATGGGATTACACAACAATGCTTAGTCGAATGCAACTGTTAGTAAGAACAACGTTAGGACAAAAAGTGTAGTTGCTGTGTAGAACGTAATTTTGTGAACCAAATACCAATGATAAAAGATGGCGCCAAGAAAGCGGAATCTGTTGAATTTTAATGTGTCAATAATTTAGTGAAAGACAAGACACCTATGCATTGAGGTCCATCCCAGAGTAAAAGTTAAGCATCGCCTTTGGGTACAATGCAATAAATAATTTTCTGAACGTCCCCCAAAAGGATATTAAGCAAGTCAGAAAAAAGTAACAAATATGCTAAAAACCAGTGGAATGCAGAAGGTCGTAAAGGGATAAAAGTTGACTAATACTTTAGTTTGCTTTGACTTTCTCTGTTGGCTTCTCCGGTTTCGGCAGAAGAAACGCTGGAATTGGAATCACTTCAGTGAAAGCCAAGGTTCCAAGGAACACTAGGAATGCACCCATCCAATGATAAGTCGTGAATGGATTTTTGAAGTAAAGTATGGACAGCATCAGGCTAACAAACTTTCGCAGGGTCACTGCTAGAGTGACTGTTAGTGATGAACATTCGGCAGACAACATGAATGCTGAGGATGAACAGATATAAGTAGGTAAAGTTAAAGAAAACACTGCAATCTCTCGCAAACAATGATTCAATACTAATGCTTGATAACTTATATGGATTAATTGGTGAATTTTTCTAACTAAACCATTTCACTGCAAACTAAAATCAAAATAATCACTAGCAAATAGCAAACAGTTAAAGAGGAAATGTAGAAAAGATTAAGGCCGTAGCAGAGTTAGTAGAACTAAGGTAAGATAACAGTTCAAATACATCTAGGGCAAGGCTGAAAGCACAAAGTAAAAAAGGGTTTTCTACATTGGACTGTAATAATAACCTATGGGTAGAACAATTGTAGACATTCTAACACCAAGTTATAACAGCATTTTTGGACTTACTAACTTACTTATCAACTTACTAACCTGTGAAAGAAACTTCCAAAAACGGCCCAAAGTAGTTTATAAATAAAAAGTCCGTTCAATACTTTGCTACTTAAAATTCGGATTAAAGACTCATCTACCCAGCGAAAAGGTCAAATCATTAATCATTTGAAGAGATTGTCCTCCTCTTAAGCAATTAATCCACTAATTGGTTGGAATTATTCAACGACTTGGCAATGGGTAGGAGGCAGCAAGTGTAAATTAGAAGCAAGGAAGCATGGTTGTTGCCGATTTTTTTTAGAGGAACTGTACTGACATTTGCCTGGAATTAACTTTGCAAGATCACTTAAAACCAATATCAGCTAGAGCAAAGTCTCTCAAAGTGGGAAATTGACCAATTTAAAAGGATATTTCATTACCACGTTGACGATAAGAAAAGCCCACATTTTTGGCATCGAAAATCCAAGAAGCGGGACGATTATTGGGGCTGAAAACAGAAGCACAAATGAAAATTACAGTTAATAAAGCTAGGAAGCATTAGCTAATGGTACACACCTGACATGTTGAATATTAGCGCATGATTGTAGATGTCTTTTCCAAGGATGAGGAAACCAGGAAGTGGCAGTGCATGCTGAAACGGGAAGTTTTAAGGATGGCAGCATTTTTTTGTCCAACAATGAAATAATTTCAAAGACAAACTATTACCGAAAAAAACAGTGCTTCTCTGGGATTCTTGCCATATTCCAAAGACAATGACTCCTGGTAGATACCCATTCTTGCAGACATGAATAGTGATAAAGTCATCAAAACTACACCTAAAAACAGGACGTTTTTTGAGTCAATTTATGAAAATCAAACTTTGATGAAGTTTGAAGAACTGGACTAAATATGGTCATATTTGAGTGATGAGGTATTTAGGGTAATAAAGAAAACTACAGCCAAAGAGCGCTCAAACAAGACAGGTTTCGGTCCTAAGCTACTTTTCTAATTTAGATTTGAATACATGGATTGCTCTAGCAATTTTTTTTCAGAACGAAACATACTTGTGTTTCTAAGCGTTTTATCCTCAGTAAAGTAAGATCATTTATACCGTTAAACAAGATTTAGTTCTTCTCAGGGCTAATTACATCACCAAATGAAATATAAGAATGTGGTATATTCAATATTCTAAAAATACTGCAGAAATACTGCCCACTTTTTTGAGGAAGTGATGACTATGAATTTAATTTAAAAGACGTGGCGTTTTTGCTATCTTTAAGTTAGGCATATAATAACTTTGAAAAGATCCAAATTTAACCCTATTTTATATCAGATGTTTTCAATTAATGTTGCAGACTGTACAGTTTGAAACTGTACAAGGTCTGATAATCATGTTAGACAGGAAACAAGTTCAACATTAGTAAAAAGCCAGATTAAGTCTGCCAGACAAAAGTAAAAAAATTCCCTTACCAATGCACCATATCACAAGATCGTACACGCCATCTTTACTAACAGGCTCATCGGGATGTTTCTATAAGTAATTGCACGTTTCAGAATTTACAAAGCTATCCACTTGGATACGTGAGCGTTAAAAATAGGATTTAAAACAGATTTAAAACTTACAATGTATTTTCCAGACTCGAAGGTGCAAGTCCCTACCCCGACAGTAATCATGATCACAGATATGTATTTGGAAACTGTATACCTAAATTCATAAAAAAGTGTAAAAGCAAATTCTTCCACAATAGGGGTAAAGATTGAAAATTGATGCAACAATTCTGCTTACCTTCGTTTAAGAATTATTATGCCTAGAAGCATGCTCGTAATTAAAGACCCCTAAACAAAATAAATTGAATTTAAGTAGCATTAAACTTATTGATGAATGCAATTTTAAAATTGTATGCAAAAAATTAACACAAAACATTCTTACCGATCTAAATATCATATGCAAGGGCATTGATATATTAAAATTTAATACTACATTATTAAGTACACTTGTAATGAAGACGAAAAGCACAAGCATGACGTATTTCCTGAAATTTATAAATGTGTGCTGATCATTTATGGAGACTTGTCAAATGTTGACATCGCAGAATAAGAAAATGCATACCTTATAGGCACAACAGATTTTCGCCTTCCAAATTGGCTTGTAAAAATTAGCCCTTCTAATGCAATGAAGAGAAACCTAGTGAACGTGATGATATTTCCACTTCCTGGATGATCTCTGAATGAAAACAAATTGATGATGAGAAACATCATTTTGATTATGTGCTAAAGATTCAAGGTTTATCTGTTTTCTTGTTTTATTTAATAACCCCAGAATCACAGATAATCAGAAACAGATCAAAGCAGAACGGAAAAGGAAATTACTACTGTACAAAAGGTACTTTTGTCAGTTGTCCAGTAAAAAATTTGGAAAACTAAAAATGAAAAATAATGTAAAATTTTCATGAATGTGTCATCTTTGCATATATATGGTATTTAATGTTTATAATAATTGTATTATTAAAAATGATATACGGTACAATGTATGTCTGCTGAAATGAACGCCAATTAAGGGAATAAATGTTTGGTTGTGTCATGTGTGGAATGTTTCTGAAGACTGCATAACAGAACACCATGTCTTGCATCTGCCATGCATACTTTATGTACACCAATCTACATGTAAATAATGTTATAAGCAAAGCAAGAAACAATGGACCTTGTACAGAGGTTATGCACAAGCCGGTGTCACGTGGCTTTTTAGCCAAAACTAGAAAAGAATGTGCATCTTGTAATTTCCGTCAATGTAGTTTAGTCAAGTGATACGAGGATAATTACCAAATATGTGCAAGGTCCATTCCTAACATTATGCATGTCTAGCAATATAGTTTGAAAAACAAATTTACTTCAAAGCTAATAAATAACACAAAGAAAGAAATATACTGTTGAAAGTACTTAAATTAATAGAGAACAGTCATATTGGCAAATTACCCATTTCCACATTACAATGCAAAGGACTTACTGCCACTGTGCTACTCACAGATGGGTTAATGGTAATTAGTCTGCCATATTCTAGAACTTCACGCCTAGGGCAAAGCCATTTTTCTACCAAATTCCTAGTAATGTATTTTGTAAGCCACCAAAAAATATTAGTATTCCCGGTTAAATAACCGGTAATTTAGTCCATAACAGAGCTACGTACTCTTGATGCAAGGGCATAGTACAGCTGCCATGAACACGAAAGTTCATGAATAGTACATTAATTGGTGGACATTGGTAGGTTGAAAAACTGATAAACCAGAACAAGTTATACAGATGTGTCGGCCAATTCGTGGGATGAAGATTACTTAAATGGCACAGGCATATTTAAGGATAACAAGAATGAGACCGGTTTTGAATTTAATTTCGATTTACATTATAATGGGGACACATTCGAGCATTTCTGGGAATGGCTTGTGTGGACGTTGGCCTAACAAATAAAAATATAGCCGATGCGCATATTTATTTAATGAAATATTCAGGAAAAAAACAAAAACATTTACGGGCTAAAAATTTAGTAAAAACGAATTTAGAGCAATTCGAAACTTTCGTAATGGAATTTTTTTTGAAGGCCTTGACCTCGCGGCGGCATTTACGCATATGCAAAGTATCGAATTTTTAGTCTTAATTAACATCATAACCCATCAACAACAATTTTAAACAATGTATTTTTACTTACGTTACTAATAATTCTAGAAATATTACATCGCTACAACACCCCGCGAATAATAAACTCGTAGACATGAACGGATGCATTTCTTCCAAAGATACGTTTTTGAAATGGAGATGGCGATGAGTTGCTTGTATTCGGCACCTTTATTTGTTGGCATCTACGACGAATTCCTGCTACTTATTGTTGCTTCAGATTGATCGTTAGTAAAAAAAATGCGAATAATTATCTCAAAACTTGATTAAAGACTAATAAAGGTGCCGAACAAGAGGGTTTCAACCTCAAATAACCGCTATTTATACGTCGAGCTTACATGAGAAGTATCTTAGCAGAAACGTCGTAGCTCACGTGTGAAACATTTCCTGTTCTTTATGAGTGAGCCTCCTGGTGAAGCCGATTTGAAATTGAACGACGCCATATTGAAAGTCAAGGCCCGTTTATTAATTCAAATTTCAGCAATCTTGTGAAATTTAATTACATACTTTTATTAAGTTAAGCTAACTAAAATATAAAATGTATTTAATAAATACCATGCTTGAATTAAATATAACAGATTTAAAAAAGAAACATTCATTTAATTTCCGAAAGATCAGAATTTTTCAAGTACTAAGGGCGCGAAAACTAATAGGAGTACTCAGTCTGTAACTTTGCGAAAAGTATTTTAGTTGACGTGGAGTCACGTGTGCAAGATCGACACACTTATTTGCTTTAAAAAAAAGACTCATTCAAGGTTGTCGAAATGAATCTGGTCATTCAAATCATGCAATTATTGCATTCCTTTTAAGCACGTGACTTCGCGACTGCCAAAGTGCGATACGAATTAACCTTGGAGAAAGCTTGATTATTCAAGCAATCAACTTTAATCAACTTTATTGTAATAGTAAACTTAAGCGAACTGTACACCTTCATTAATACTGTCATGACCTTCTGAGAGTGACCGTGTACAGCGCGTGTAGGTTGAAAAAATGTGGAATGATGGCCATGCAGTAGCGCCCTAATGATTAAAATCTGCATGGATTTTGGCATCATTACTGGGCGTGGTTTGATAATTAGGGGCGTGATTGTGGATAATTCCATTAATAATTACTATACAGATTGCAATTTAAATTTCGCGTGCCACGCATTCCTGACTTATATCACAGTATACGAATATAATATTATATTCGTATACTGTGCTTGTATTTCAAATTTGCGCCACAATAGCGTACTGTACGTGTACGTGCAGAATGGAAATTGCAAAAAATCGTCATTACTGTAGTCTAAACAGATACGCGTTTCTAAGCAAAAATACAGTAGTAATTTCAAATGATCATGCCTGCATGTAATGTTCAGAATTGAAATACAATGAAAGCGAGTGATGCAACATTTGTAAAGGTAATGTCATTATAGGTGATGGCATTATAGTAACGTGTAGGCTACAGTTCCCTGCACGTGTCAATTATATCTCGAGCACATGTTTCTGTTCGAAATAAAATAAACAGAATTCGTAAATTGGCTAAGTTATTTTTCCTGGCTTTCAAAATTGAACAACAAACGATCTGTTCATCAAAATCGATGGCTATAATTTAATGCGCCAGATTATATACTGTAGTAACAATTATTAACAAATGAAAAACATTTTAAGAATTCGGGTTGGAGTTTCATTTTGGAAAGTAATGTGCAGACTCAAACTTCAGGTTTATTTTTAATACAGTACAGTATATCGATCAGTCATCACTTGAGATTCTTATTGGATGCAAAATTTCGTCGTAATTAAATTGGGTAAGCATATACACATAAAATAAGCTATTTTCAAGTTTATCTTTTAATGATAAATACAGTACATGCTAGTACATGTACATGTATGTAAAGGTACTTGCATTTATAGACGCCTCAAATTATGCTTCTTTTATTATTGATCTTTGCTTTCTCAGAGCAAATATCATTTTGAAAATATGTGAGTAAACACAAAGCATATTATTTTTAATAAGGTCAATGTTTAGCGTGTTTTTTGACATTCATCGCTTACATGTACTGTACTTCGATCAAAATCGCTGGAAACAAATACACTGCAACTGTTTATACAGCGTGGCTAAAAGTCTGTTACACCCCCAAATCTCCAAACTGGGTGCAAAATCTAAAAATCAGACAATGAGGACATATAGGAACAATGGGGCGCTGAATTTAATAGTGCCCAAAACATATGGCCCAAGGCCCATTTCAAGGGCCTTTAGGTCCTATCTCTTAAACGGTAATACTGCTAGGCTACAAAGAAAACGTTAATTAGAAAGTTGTAGGGCGTCGTAAAATTAGTTTAATGGTTCAATTTGCAACATTTAATTTTCGATCACCACACAACAAATGACTTCTGGGCTTCATGAGAATGTTTGCACCCATGCATAACACCGCTACATTATAGGAAAGCTCGATTCCTAAAATAAACCAGGTCCTGGTGCTTTCCTGCAATGTAGAGGTGTTACGCATGGGTGCAAACATACAAGAAGCCAAGAAGTCATTTGATGTGTGGTGATCAATAATTAAATGTTGCAAATGGAGCCACTAAACTAGTTTTATGACGTCCTACAACTTTCTAATTGAAATTTTGGTAACCGAAATTTTCTTTGTAGCTAAAGACCCTTGAAATGGGCCTTTTGGCCATATGTTTTGGGCTCTATTAAATTCAGCGCCCCATGGTTACTATGTGTCAAAATTGTCTGATTTTTCATTTTTGAACCCATTCTGGAGATTTGGTTTTTTTTTTAGGCACGCTGTATGTATTCCAACTCGTGAATAAATGCAGCAACCAAAACGTTTTGTATTTCAGAAGTGGTTTTATGATTTCACGTACGTTGATAGTCGTCAATGCATTATTTGCTACACGTGGCTGCAAGCATAATTCATATTCATCTAACGATTATTTTTGTTGGACTATATTGGTGCATTAATTAGCATACAAGTTGACAATTTACTTTGTGGACAAATGTCCAGATAAAGCCAACCTACAGGTAGGCCTATACCTGTTTTCTTCTTTTATTTTATCTTTATTGACTGGGCTTTTATAGCATCTTTCAAGGAGTGTTTTTTTAATTTCATTTAAAAGGTACATGTATTACGAAAGAAAGAAAAAGAAAAAGATCAAACAGAGCTCCTGTACTTATTGATATAAAAATCAACGATGGTCCCAAACATTATTTCGTCAATGATGATATGATGGAATTCAAACGGAGAAGACAAAAATATAAGGATGGCAGGTGTAGATTTTTGATATACCCAGGAATTGTTCATTCTTTTCGTTGATCATACAAAAATTAGCAAATAAACTTTTGGAAAGCTTTTGAGCAAAATCTGTGGAAATAGAACAGAATTGTGGCGAATTCTTTTAGTCCTTGATTGTACAAACAAGTCCGTCATTAAATGAGATTTTCTTTATGTAAACTTGTACTTTCATTGAAGGATAAAGCACTTTTAATCAAAATCTTCATAAAATTGGTTCAATTTAAATGATGAAAGAGGTCATATTAACTGTCGCGTCTTTCAACCCATTCTCCTCCAAACATTTCATTTTTTCCCTCGCAACTCACCATGCAGTTAGTGAAATTCATTTTCACACGGTCACTATCGAATGCCTGCTATGCACACATGTAGTTCCATTTGCGCACCTGAATTTTAAGAAGATTAATAAAAAATGAACCAAATAACGACCCTCGAGCATACCTCATCATCGAGCCTAAAAAAAAGATTCAGAAAAAAAATGCAAATTATTCTTCCATTTCATTGACACATACTTGCTGGCCCACAAGAATAAATGAAAGTAGATATAGCAGAAACCTTACCATTGCGATGAAGCTATTCATTTAGCGGGGCATTGTATTCTTATGACTTGCAAAACATGGGACAAAATAATCAGATAACCTAGCAAACTAGTTCTATATCCCTTACACATACACACACCTGTAGCGGTGAAATAGCAGGTGAATAACATGTCTTCTTAATAGCGTTACACTTTCATCCTTAGAAAAAAATCCTTCTAAAAACTTTGCATTCCAAAAATTTTTTTTTTGTTATTTATACCAATAAAGCGTCCTCAAAACGATTCATTAAAAAAAAACGCAAATAAATAGCTAACTAGTTCAATGAATTGTTCATTACAAACATGATTGCGTTAATCCGTTGGAAGGATTTAATTCTTAAAGAATGATTTTGTCAGAGCTGCTTCGGAGGAATGGCATGAAAAGTACCATTTATGAGAAGGTTACCAATAGGTTGTTTGGCAAAGTTATTTCCAACGTTGTAGAGGTTGAGATTTTTGGAATGATTATTTGTGTGCGTTTACAAATTAAATAAAACTTGTCGAGTAAGAGCGGGGGGATCTATGGAAACATTTAACAATATTTATTTAAAATATATTTTACAACGTGGAATTATTTTCAATCTTCTTATATGCTTGAATGCTTTTATGTGCCATAACCGACGAATCTCTTAGCTTCTATTTTCCAAAAATACCTTCATTAAAACGAATTGTAAACTCACGCTAGGCGAGTCAATTGAAAATTACTTCCCCACCCCAATTTTAAACTTTTATGGGTCTGGATGAACACGTTTCATGTAATGCTGTCTACCATACAATGATTATGTGGATCAACCTTAAAAAATGAATATGGCTTAATTGACATCTACAATAAGCAAGTACAACAACCATCTGTTTGATGAAATGATGAAACTTGACGAAAGATGAACTCCAAAATAAATCACGACAACAGATCAGGAGTGCGGAAGATACAGTGAAACGTGATTTCATTGGGCGTGGTAGTGAAGAGTATACACGTTTTTTTGAAAGTGATTTGAAAACGAAATTAAAAGTACACACAAATATAATTGATGATTAAACATGAAAGCTGCACAATATTCAGATTAAAGCTATGGGGTGCTGCTACTACTCCAAATTTTAGCACAAACAATGTTTCAACTACAGATTACCAAGAACTAAACTGAATTTAAATTTTATTTCCATTACACCGTAATTTTTACAGGGTTAGTAATGGAAAAATGTTATTAGTTTACTAATTATGTAAACGTTATGCAAGAACGAGAGATGAAAAATTAATTTTTAAGAAGCGTATGATAATGTTTCATAACCAGGTTCATACTTATGAAAACCTCGTTTTTAAAGAAAGGATAATACTTTCGGATTGAATGCTATACAACATGTATTTTATGCAGAATTTATTGGATATGGTGTAATAGACCAGCAATAAAAACCTCACTTGTATACAAAAACACAAACCCTTAGAAGTATTCACAAATTGAATCTTTTCCACCCCCCCTTACTCCCAATTCAATTATTAGTCTTCAAACATTAGGTATCTTTGCGCAACTTTTAACAAATATAGGCCTATATACCTTAATGTCCCATGAAAACGCCACAAATATCAGGCAACTCCTATAATTATAGACATGACTGTGGGAATCCCCTTAGAAATGTCAGCATCACAATTTCTTTACCCATTAATTTTCGTCTATCAATTGGGTTATTTTTTTTTGTTGGAAGAACGAGTAAAAAAAATAAAATAAAAACTGAAAGTTTCCTTGGACGAGGTCAGATAGTTTTTTACATACCTTAATCCCACCTGGATGAAGCTATCATCGAATCACGAGCCATGTACAACCAATTTCATGCATGTCACTCTTTCCTGGAAGTTTATTAGGAACGAAAGTACTAACATATGAAACACTGGTGTCTGACGGCCTCTAGTGAAATAAATTTTCATTTCTGTATTACTTTCTTTTCATAAATTTCAGAATTGAGGGTTAGCAAAACGAAAATTGATTATGCAAAGAATTCCAAAAGATGAAAAATCAATTTATGAGATTTTAGTATGCCTGCTTCGCAAATGTTTGTGAGCTGATGTGAAAATCCAGAAACTAAATTTCACTTTAAAAAACGGAACAGAATAAAACCTGGAGTGATACTTAAATTAACGTATTTGATAACCTCGAATTAACCCTTTCAACCCTGTAAACACTTTTGCCACTATTGAGCTTAAAAAAATTTCATTTGGATATAATTTACAGTTCAAATTTTAGTTTTAACTACTCTCTATGGCATCACTGATCATTAAAGAATTTCACAGTGGTGAACTTTAATCAAAAGATTTTGAGGATGCTGAGGATGATTTAAAAGCAAACCATGACAATGTAAAAATATATTGTTTAAGTAATTACCAGAGCTACACCCCAATGCATGGATTATTATTTCAAAACTTTTTTGTATTTCTCTTGCCAAAACAATTAATGCACTTTGAACTGAATGACATGAACATCTTAATTTATTTTATTAATCATAAAATTAAATGAAACTGCAAAACTCCAATTCACACGATCCTAAAATTATTTAAAAATTAAATAGAGGTTAAGACTGTTTTTTGTTTCCAACGCCTGCTTGTGCTGCCTTTTTTGCCTTAACCATTTCAACCAAATCCTAAAAAAAAATAATCAATGGTCCATTATGTGTCAAAAATAGTTTCTTGAATAGATTTGAAATGCCAAAATATTAACAAAGTAATGCTGGCAGCTTTACAGAAACAAATGTCACTGATTGAAAATTGAACAAATGATTATGGTACAATATACATGTACATGTATGTGTTAAACTTATGAATTTTTTTATCAGTATAGTATGTCTAACAAATTACATTTGTCAATACCACAAGAGTTTCCAAGCCATAAAATGCCTCTCAGTTGAATTCATTGTACATGGTTCCCCCAAAAATTTCATTTTCAACTTCCAGGTTTTGAAAAAAAATTACATGACCAATGATAATGTCAAAAGTTGACATAGAAAAATCTTGAAAATTAAAAAAAAAATTGGCTAAAAGTTTTACAAAATTGTCCTCGAAAAACGGGGAGAAATTGGCAATTTCGTCTTCGAAAAACGTAGAAAATTTTGCAAAATTGTCCTCGGAAAACGTATAAAATTTTGCAAATTTGCCCTCGGAAAACGTGGCAAATTTTGCAAATTTTTCATAAGAAAATGTGTAGAATTTTGCAAATTTGTCCTCGGAAAACGTGGAAAATTTTGCAATCTTGTCCTCAGAAAACGCGGAAAATTTTGCAAATTTGTACCCGACTACGATGAATATCCCTTACTTTTTCAAATTAAGTCATTCTTCCCTGACTTTTCCAGGTTTTCCAGGTCTGAAGGAACCCTGTTGTTACAGCTGATCATCGCAATTTGCACAATTTATAAAATTCATACCTTATAACGTCTCATACAGTCTTTTTTGCTTCTGCCTGGAATACATCCAGAAATGCTTTCCCAACGATTGGCTGCACTGGGCCCATAAGTCTTCAGCGCTTGCTCCAGAAGCCTCTGTTCTTCAGCCGTCCATGGCGCAGGATTCAATCCTTGTTGTTCAGCAGGGGCTAGAAATTAAACCAGAATTCAAATTAATAAAATCGTCTACCAATTTACATAATTGTCCGAAAACAGTTTAAGAAATCACTTAACCGTATGAATTTGAAACTACATGTATTAACCAAGTAGTAATTATATTTTTACAAAAATTTAAATAGTTCCAGATCTACAATTACCAATAATGTCATATAATTTCAGATTCTACTCACAGCAACAATTAATCTATTTCCTTGAACACTTAATTTCTTTCCAGAGATACATCAACAACGTAATTATTTATTAGCTAAGATGGTAGGCTGCATCAGCCTATTTAAAGGGGCTTAAAAATATGTTTACAACGTTTAAGGTGGACTATGTATTACCTCCATAGTAAAGCTGTTATGTCAAAAAAATCAATAGAAATGGAAAACTCAAATTGAACAATGGCATTTATGGCTTGTATATTACTGTTGGAGTCATGCAGTTTGAAAATTACCAAAAGAAAGACTAAAGAATCGAGTCAGCAATAGCAGCCGGAAATATACTATCAAGATTTCTTTTTGAAAGGAGGGTCAATGTGTGCCTAAGTAATGAAAATGAAATCAAACGTTCCTCATTAATCCCGTGGAGGATCCTCCACAGATTATCCACAATTTGTTGTTTATACAATTGGAAAATTAAACGTATGTTTGTAAAAAAACATTCAATGACTAAAAAGATTCGTTCTACAACATACCGCAAGTAAAGCAATATATGTATTGTTCCATTAAGTTCATCCACCTTATATGGCTATAGAATAACAGGGATGGAAACCTACTCGTAAGAGCCCAAGAGGGTGCCGATATAAACTTTCTCAGAATGACAATAATAAAAATGCAGGTGGGGGACGAAAGTTACAGATTAATGAAGGTGAAATGTTGAGGGAGGGCGCAAACCCAAAGACCGCAAAAGGAACAAAGCAAAAGTAGAGCCGAGAATTTGCTGATCCCAGTACCATCCTAACTTAAATCGTGCAAAAAACCAAGAAAAAGTCCTGTAAGCCAGCACAACATGAAGCCCGTCTTACCTGTGAAGCGTGAAATAATGACCACATAATAGCCACAGCATGATAATCACGCCAAACCGTACGAGGCAAGAGCTCAATAACACAAGGGACCGATACAAAAATCTAATTTCACTTTCTATCTCATCATGAAATATCTACTGTAGAATTTATGTACGGAAGCAGCAGGGGACGAAAAGGGATAGTGGCGTTTGGTCCACATAATTACGTGGACATGGTGGGGGTAATAAAAAATCGCGGCCATCCTTCCTACATTTTTGATTCGCATAGTCAAAGTCGCCTAAAATTGCCAAATTTCTTGCGGACAAACAACGATGTGAAGTTTAACAACACTGATGGTGTGAAATTTCCCTTTTTCAATAGCTTTCGCCCTTTGGCATCTGCTCGAAATTGAATAGCCTCGTGTTAGTGAAACTTGAGAGAATGAAAGAAACATTGAAAGAATCGACCAACCCCAAGACTTCTAATAGAAATTGCAGGGTTGATTGCCCGAGTATGAAATTCTGAGGTCACTGTAGCCAGAAAGGATGATTTCTTTTTGACCTGGCAATTACTTAAGGACAAAATATCTTTCACATCGATGAAAGCATAAGTGCATATGAGCAGACCATGAAACGATACAACAATTTTGAAATTTGCATTTCATGAATAATAAAAATCAAAACTGTCTAATCAACTTGAAACGGACCACTGGGCACTAATGTTATCTTCTGAATTTGCAAAGCACCTCACAGCCTTGCATTTGAAAATCTAAGTTATATGAATAAAGAGAACTATTTCATTTGGATTTATTTTTCATCCGTACAAACATCCAAAATACTATACTTAGAATACCACAATTTAGAAAATGTTGCCCAAATGATTGCTCCATTATAGATGTTTTCCTTATTTTCTTTCAGGCTCAAAAAAAATAAAATATATCCTGGTCATTTAAAAGAGATATGGAAATAATTGAAAACGTACAGTGAAAGTGTACGTTCCAGATTCAATTTTATTTTTTAAATTATTTCCATATTTACCTGATGCTTCTCGGCTTCCATACAAACGAAAAATTTTAAAATTACTGAACCACAAAACGTTTTAAAAAAAATTATTCTAAAACTTTTATGTCGAGAATGAATGTATGAATATTTCAGGTATATGAATATATACAACAGAAGTAAATTTAGAAAATGTAACATTGTAATTACACAAGTTATAGCTACCAAATGTTACATAAAAAACTTTCAAAGTTGGATAATTACACTGCCCCTATTTTCAACATGAGATTTCCGAAAAATTTGCTGATTTTGAAAAATCATCGTTTATAGAAAAGTTGAAAATTATATTTTTCGGTGGAAATTCCAAAAAAAAATAATTCAATGATGTCTTAGTAGGAACTAGTTCCATTTTAAAAGCAACTCCTTATCAATGCATCATTAATATAAAAAAATGTTTACATCATCAATTTATTGAGTGTATACTCATCAGTATTCAAGCAAAAGATTTTAGATGATAATATTAATGTGTCCTTACAGTCAAATCGTTGTGTAGGCGCAGCTTCATCATTTGATGTCGTTGGTTTCTGTGTTTTTTCAAATTTATGATAGGCGCGTTTATTGGCTTCTTCCTTCAGTGTGAAATCTGTAAATAGGCAAAATGTCAAGGTGCGTTAAGTATTTACACAAGTCGCAGTGATTCTTCTAACAATTAAAACGTGACAATCATCCCAATTGGTAGCATCCCTAGCAACTGATTCCAAATTCTTTTTGACCAACGCTTGCAGTGCAAAGGTCACTGTTGATGCATCTTTAACAACGCAAGATGCATTAAATGAACAACTTCATATAGAATAACATCATTAAAAGATAAAATGACCATCATTAGGAGAACTTTCATTTTACATAATTATTAATTTTTGCTCAACATATTAATTTATTGGCAAAGTTATGTCTACTACTAATAAAAAACGTACCATCATGCCATTCAGTACAACCACTCACATGTTCAATCTCTGCGGTAATACATGCACAGTATATGCTATCGCCAACATTTACCATGATACCAACGGTGACAAGACAGTAATTTGACGACTTAATATAAACATTAATTAATTAATACTTCATTAAATAGTCAGAATTCTGGCTTACCGGATTTCTGTAAATCTTTAGCTTTTGTCAATACTTCTTTTGCAGTTCTTTTACATTCAGCTGCGTTTAACGAATGCTGGTTCATGTAATTCGCAACCACTTCCCATCTACAATTTCAATAAAGAAAAATGTGTTAAAAGAAATTTTGAAAAGTGATTTTAGGGGTAAAAAAGACATAACATGGATAACTATCAATGCAAACCCACCTTTGGTTTGTCCCAGCTGGAAACAAGTTTACAGCCTTAATGAGCAGTTGAACGTCATCTTGTGACCACGTGTGCTTCTGATTAGCTGTATCTCCACTTGAGGATTGCGATTTATGAGATATATTAAACAATTCTTCTTTTTGCTTTTTTAATTGATCGTTAAGATCTTTTACCTAAATCGAAAATGTGGAAGGATTTTAAGTCATTTTTTCCGATCTTGAGATAAGGGCACTGAAGTCATAGAAAACGAGCTAACCTGCTCTAAGAAAACTTCTCTTCCTTTAATGGCATCGCAATTTATCAAAGATTTGTTCATTTCTTCGATACTACAAATAAAAACAAAAAAGCAATTTTAAAGGAAAAACAAAAAAGCAATTTTAAAGGAAACACAAAATATGAATAAATTAATAATAATGCATATTAGCAAAAAATGAAGTCCTAAATTCACTCATTGTGAACCATATAATTATTAATACCATCTAACAGTAATGAAATATAACATATGAATGACAATATTATGTGAATCCATTCTTTGCAAAATAAGAAGAAAAGTTCACAATGTAACAACAACTAACTGATACACACTTTTAACAAGAATAATCGAATCAAATTAAGCGTTTGTTTTCATTTAACATTTGGTTGTTCCTCACTTATTTCCGAGCAGAATCGAGCCAAAACCTTCACATTTCTGACAGGTTATTCCGAATTTAAGTATCTTAGTCTGTTTTGGATGTCTGGATTTATCCTAAATTTATTGGCACCAGATAAACCAGTTGTTCCTTATATAAACCTAACTAAGCATCAGTTGAGGTTGCACGGAAAATAGGAGCAATGGATTTGGTTTGTACTGTATCGAGCATCTGTCACCATTAGAGACGGTCTACTAAGGGCATTTCGAATTTTCCAGGCCAAAAAGTCACAAGTACTGCTATCACAGAAATAAACAGAACTGAATGCATCATATACCTGATCAGCGAACTAATTGATGGAATAATATGGCAGTACAATAACAAACTGAATCGGGGATTAAATGTAGCCTGGATCGGCCTAAACTTGTTTTCATAACGTTAAATGAAATCAATTCAACAGAGCACAGTGGGGACACATGTATGAAAAGTTGGCAAAAAAGTCATTTTTCGAAATTCATATTCAAGCTTTAATAGTTAGTGGCTTTCAAACAACAAACGTGGGGGGCATTCAAAACCGTTTTTATATTTTCTGTCATGATGGTTTAAACTTGTACATTTTTCTAGGCTCATGGCAGCTTTTAAGAGCACAAATATTACACGCGTTTCGACCCGAATTTTTTCATAATTATCGCAGGAATATAATTCCAGTTTTATGATTTCATTAGTTTCATATTAGTACTTCGTATTTATAGTTTTGATTTTATTTTGTCAAAATAATTTAACCGAGATAAAAGCAATACAATCTAGTATATGAATGTCAATTTTTTTTCTTATGTCATAATGTTCTCCTAGTGACTAAGTATATAGTGTTCCGCAAGTCCGGGTAAAAAGTAATACAGTGAAAATTGTCTACATTGAACACTTGTGGGACCCAGAAAAAGTGTTCATTGTAGACAGGCGTTCATTGAATCAAGGTACCACTGTAACAGTCCAAAAACTATTTATCCAAACTTTTCCTAAAAAAATTGGTAATTGGCTGTTGCTTTTTAACCTGATCATTGAT
>JAQGBX010000266.1:0-40502 GCA_034698745.1 Megaphyllum sjaelandicum | reverse complement strand
GTGTATTACAGTCTACATGTATAAGTGCAGTGTACATGTTCATTATTTTAATTTAATTCAGGCATTCTTTGTATAGTAACCACCTGTGTACAATGACCAACATAGCATTTTTTTGGTGGTCACTTTTAACAGGTTTTACTGTACAGGTATTCACACACTGTATACATTGAAATGCATTTCTTTTTATTTTGGTAAATTACGTGTTTTTTCGTTCAATTTTCAATAAGTACAATAAAACCTGTTGAAAAGTGACCACCAAAAAATAATGCTATGTTGGTCAGTGTACGCAGGTGGTCACGTTACAAAAAATACCTAAATTAAAGTAATGAACATGTACACTGCACTTATGCACGTAGACTACACGAAGAAAAAACCAAAAAGTACAGAATCAACATGTCCAAGGGTTAAAGCAAGATGTAACGTGACTCATCCGTTATCTGGTCATTTTTTAAGGTACTTAGGCAATGTAAAATTTGCAAAAAAGGCAACACACACTGGTCACTGTACACAATAGACAGGTGGTCATGGTCACTTTACAGAGAATTTTTATCAAGGAAATGTACACTAGAAAAAACAATACCACTAAAAAGAGGTCAACTTAAACAGGTGGTCACCATTCAAAAGTGGTCACTTTTTCAGGTTTTACTGTATATAGCGCTGCGTAATTATTCAGTAAAGTAGACAACCCCCTCTATTGAGTGTTTTTGATAACATATTCCTATGATGCTCTTTCTGACACAAGTATGCCATAAGTACGTGTACAAAGTTGATCAAATTATGAATTTTATTTCTAAATTTACTCACTGAAAACCTCAGCTCCTTGATCGGTGGTTTTGCGTAGGGTATTCCTCGAAACGCGTAAATATCAGCAAGTTCATCACTGGTCAAGATACTTCCTCGAATGGTACCCAACTTGGTACTCAAAGTTGGTCCATTTTGCGTTTTGCAAAAAGTTGGTTGAAGGGATAATAAGCTTAACGTAAATATTAAGGAAAATGAGAAACTCATTGTGCTAACATCGAGAGCTGCGGATTATAACGTGAAAACCTCGATGGGAGTCAGGAAATATATATGCATGTACCTATAACGTATATTCTGACCTCGGATTTGACCTTGTTTAATGATGAAGTGGTTACAACAGGTGGATGCAATATGGCGGCGGTTGTGCGCACTTAATAAAACAATGTTATGTAAACATGCGGACAAGTGTGCTCATGGTGTGCTCGTAGCTGTCCAAAGAAGACTAACTTTTATCAAAATGACCATTTTCAAACACAAAATAACCAGAACGATTTCGTTGGATAAAGAACAAAATTCTCCCAAATAAGTATTTTTTATGAATAATAGACAACATTTTCATTGAAAAAAAAATATAGTTCTGAATGAAAGACAGAATATTTAGTACAAACAATATAAGACAAACACACCGCAAAACAGACAACACACACTGGTCACTGTACACAATAGACAGGTGATCATGGCCACTATACAGAGAAATTTGATGAAGGAAATGTACGCTAGAAAAAACAATACACTAAAATGTGGTCAACATAAACAGGTGGTCACTTTTCCAGAATTTACTGTACTTACAAAATGCCACCAAAAATGCTGTGTTGGTCACTGTACACAGGGGGTCACTATACAAAGAATGCCTGAATTAAATTAAAATAAAGAACATGTACACTGCACTTACACATGAAGACTGTAAAACATGAAGTAAAAAACCACAAAACCAAAAAAGTACAGAATCAACATGTCCAAGGATTAAAGCAAGATGTAACGTGACTCATCCGTTATCTGGTCACTTTTTAAGGTGCATTGGCAATGTAAAAATTACAAATAAGACAATACACATTGGTCACTGTACGCAGTAGACAGGTCACTACTGGTTACTATGAAGAGAATTTTTATGAAGGAAATGTACATAAGAAAAATCAAATCATTAAAAAGTGGTCACCATTCAAAGGGGGTCACTTTTCCAGGTTTTACTGATTGCAGAGAAAATTATTACCAAAAAACCAATTTTGTTGAATAAAATAAAAAATAGTTTTATCTGAATGAAGAGAACATTTTTGCCAAAAAATCCATTTTTTGAATAAATACAAAATATTACCAAAATTTGCGTAATTTCTCTGAATAAAGAACCAAGTTTATGCAAAGTCGATATAACTTCTATGAATTAAGACATACTTTTCTCAAATCTGATTTGCTTATAATAAATTAGTGCACCAAAAATAATTTTTCCAAATTTTGCTAATAAAATTACCCAAAATAAAATGCAATTTCTCCGAATAAATAACAAAATGTATCCACAAAAAAAAACCCCTTTATAAATTTTCTGAATAAAGGACAGCATTCTCAAAAAAAGCATAATTTCCCACGCAGCATTTTGTTACAAAATATTTTGTACACAATATATCGATACACAATTCAATTATTATTTTTATTAAAGTTCATCTTTTTGACTGTTCGCAATATTGAAAGCTCTTTTAAAAGTATCGTATCTGTTACTGAGATGTCCATTAGCCATGCTTGGACTGGTATTTAAGTCCAAGTAATGGCGACTTCCGGAAGTTAATGGCTCCCATTCAAATGATAGATGCTCGTAAGTACTTCCATTCATTGTTGGCACTCTGGAAACATAAGCAAATTTCAAGTATTAATTGTAAATTTTATAATTAAAAATTTCACTAATTAATGTTGAAACCATAAAAGCAATACGTTAATTATCTAATTTACAAAATAGAAAACGTGTGGTCGTGTGGGTGGTCATGTTTGTGGGCATGGGCCATTCAAAAAGGTCGTGCGTGTCGTTTAGGGGCCATTCAAAAAGGACGTGTGTGGGTGATTTAGGGGCCATTCAAAAAGGACCTGCGTGTGACTTTGGGATCATTCAAAAAGGACTTGCGGGGTTTAGGGGCCATTCAAAAAGGACGTTTGTATGACTTAGGGCCGTTTAAAAAGGACGTGTGTGTGACTTAGCTAGGGGTCGTTCAAAAAGAACGTGCGTGTGACTTAAGGATCATTAAAGAAGGACGTGTGTGTGGTTTAGGGGCCATTCAAAAAGGACGTGTGTGAGTTAGGGGTCATTCAAAAAGGGCGTGTGTGTGGTTTAGGGGCCATTCAAAAATGGACTTGTGTGTGTGTGGTTTAGAGGCCATTCAAAAAGGACGTGTGTGAGTTAGGGGCCATTCAAAAAGATGTGTGCGTGGTTTAGGGGTCATTCAAAAAGGGCGTGTTTGTGGTTTAGGGACCATTCAAAAAAGGACTTGTGTGTGTGTGGTCAAGAGACCATTCAAAAAAGACGTGTGTGCGGTTTAGGGGTCATTCAAAAATGACGTGCGTGTGGTTTAGGGGCAATTCAAAAAAGGACGTGCGTGGGGTTTAGTGCCCATTCAAAAAGAAAGTGCGTCTGGCTTAGGGGTCAATCAAAAAGGACCTGCGTGGGTGGCTTAGGGGTTAATTAAAAAGGTGTTTGACGTAGGGACCAATCAAAAATGGACGTTTATGTGATTTAGGACCCGTTCAAAAAGGACGTGCGTGTTGCTGAGGGGTCAATCAAAAAGGACGTGCGTGTGACTTAAGGGGTCATTTAAAAAGGACGTTTGTGTGACTTAGGAGTAACTTAAGAAGGACCTGCATGTGACTTAAGGGGTTATTCAAAAAGGACTTGCGGAAGACTTAGGGGGCAATCAAAATGGACATGTGTTTGATTTAAGGAGTTATTCAAAAAGGACGTTTGTGGGACTTGAAGTAATATGGCAAGTTTTTTTAAGTACAGCCCGGGCAAAGCCGGGCCTTCCCGCTAGTAATGTATAAATTTGAATGATATGAAAAAAATAGCAACAAACTTACTTTGTTTTTGCAAAATTTGTCCATAAAGTTAATATTATATCAGTCATTTTCTTGTCTTCGGCTCGAGGCGGATGCGTGCTTTTGAAAAATTCGTTACGAAATATGTTCTGCAATTCATCCCCATGAGTAACAATTTGCATCTCTGTAACGATAGGAAAATTACTCATTTTCGTAGTTTTATGTTTGAATAGTATGATTAAATTGCATTTAATTGTAACTGACCTTCTGTAATCAGAGGATTGGGTGGCAATAGGGCTGTGTAACTGTGCTCTCCTTTGTGCGTAAACTTGTAAACGTAAGTTGGTACTTCGTAATCGGCAAAATAATCGTTCATAACGTCCATCTTGTAAACAAAGTAGAAATCTCCTAGGAACTACATATTGTAAATTTAAATTAATATGCAGTTTTTAGTTTCTATACATAACATTTTTTTCTTTCATACAATTCGTTTTTCATTTTATAATTGTTTTATTCATTTCAAATAATTCGTTCATGTCATAATTTGTTTTCAGTTTCATGAAATTTGCCTTTAGTTTCATAAAATTTGCTTTTCGTTTCATGAAATTTGCTTTTTGTTTCATAAAATTTGCTTTTCGTTTCATAAAATTTGCTTGTTGTTTCATAAAATCTGGTTTTCGTTTCATAAAATTTCTTTTTGGTTTAATAGAATTTGCTTTTGGTTTAATAGAATTCGTTTCTGGTTTAATAGAATTTGTTTTTGGGTTAATAGAATTTGTTTTTGGGTTAACAGAATTTCTTTTTGGTTTAATATAATTTTTTTTTGATTTAATAAAATTTCTTTTTACGTTTCATGTATTTTTTTCATTAGGTAGATATTTGTCTTATTCCGTATATTTTCTTTTTTAATAAATCATTCAGTTGCCTACGTAAGAATGCTTGATATTTTTAAAAGAAATTACACCTAACTTACCTTACTCAATGCTAGGAATTTTTGCGTAATGTCTAATTCGTCAAGATCTTTTAGATAATCTTCAGTCACAATTTGAGAGGCCTTTATCCCATGCTCAATGTTCCTGAACAAGGATGGAGCATTACGTTTCAAGACAACGGGGACATGTTCTTTGCCAAAAGCCATTAACCCACCAATAGCTTGAATGGCTGAAAAAACAATATTGAAACAACTTAAAGTTTAAACAATTATTTTTATTTCACTTCTTCCTCTCCCACCCCCCTCCAGTACCATAAATTGAGCCTAATTCAAAAGCCAATTTTTTTAAAAAAAAAAGAAGTATTTGCTAACCTGGAAAAACTAAAACTCCTTCATCCTTATTGGCTCCTGTCATGAGAGGAACTTCATTAAATTGCTTTTTTTCGAGTAATTTTTGTGGAAAATCTGGTAGGAATGAGTTCTTGCCATATGCCGAATCGACCACTGGTTTGAATGCCATAACATCAGTACTTTTCTAAAATGGAAATGTTAAAAGTACCTATCTGAAAAACATTTCTATGGGTCGGCAACCCGCGGCTCCGGAGCCACATGTGGCTCTTTCGAAGTCAAGATGTGGCTCTCCTAATCAAATACCATAACAGGGTTCCCCCAGAAATTTCATTTTTAACTTCCTGACTTTTCCAGGTTTAAAAAAAGTCCTTGACCAATGACAATGTGAAAACTTGACATTTTCCAAAATTAACACTGGAAAAAAAAATATATATATATATATATATATTTTATTTATTTAAATTTACTATGACGACAATTTAAAAATGGTGAAATTTTGTATTCGGAAAATGTTGGACATTTGTACACGGAAAACGTGGGTAATTTTTCTAATTTGTACACGGAAAACGTGGGTAATTTTTCTAATTTGTACACGGAAAACGTGGGTAATTTTGCTAATTTTTACACGGAAAACGTAAGTAATTTTGCTAATTGATAGGCTACTCAGAAGACGTGGACAATGTTACTTATTTGATCTCGGTAAACATGGACAATTTTGCAAATTTGCACTCAGAAAACTTGGAAAATTTCGCAAATTTGTACTCAGAAAAGGTGGACAATTTTTGCACATTTCTACTCAAAAATGGGCCCTGAGTTAACCTTGTAGAAGTATTAATTTTTGATCGCCGTGACTGCGTTGAATTTCCCTGAATTTTCCAGGTCATTCTCAACTTCCGTGACTTTTCCAGATTTTCCATGTCTGGGAAACCCTGCATAATATTGAATAATATCGAAACAATAACGTTAGTGGCTTTTTAAAAACTGGGAAATTTTGTAAATTGTAACTTTTGGCTCTTCGGTCTCAAAAGGTTGCCGACCCCATATATTATTTAAACTGATGCATAAAATGCACTGACAAATATTTCATTTAGGTAATGATAATGAATTGCATTAAAGTATAAGGTTAAAACTTACCTCGATGTACTTGTCACTAGTAATCGCACATTTCATTATGAGATCCAATGCTGGTTTCTTCCTCAAACACTCAATCATTTTCTTATTGGAGTCTGTTGGGCAGTTCATTCTTTGGCCAACATCTTGGGCAAAATGCAATGATGTTGACTCGTCCTGCGATACGGCATATTCCAGAAGTGCGCTACCACTCTGTATAATGGCAGCGTGGAATAAACCTAAAAATTATCAAATTTAGCCTCATTTAGCCCATTGTTCATTGTAATAACTGAAACATAAAAATTGCATTAAACTATCGTCGATATTACTTGATATAAGTTTAAAATATTAGTATCGAAACTAGACGTAAAATTTGATAACTACAGTAAAACGTGTTAAGAGTGACCACAAAAAAATGCTATGTTGGTCACTGTACACAGGTGGTTACTATAAAAAATGTCTGAATTAAAATAACAAACATGTACACTGCACTTATACATGTAGACTGTAATACAAGTAGTAAAAAAACCAAAAAACCAAAAAAAGTACAGAATCATCATGTCCAAGGGTGACAAATAACGATGTAACGTGACTCATCCGTTATCTGGTCAATTTTTAAGGTACTTAGGCAATGTAAAATTTGCAGAAAAGACAACACACACTGGTCACTGTACACAATAGACAGGTGATCAAGGTCACTATACAGGAAATTTTTATAAAGGAAATGTACGCTAGAAAAAACAACACACTAAAAAGTGGTCAACATAAACAAGTGGTTAACATAAACAGCTGGTCACCATTCAAGGGTGGTCACTTTTCCAGGTTTTACTGTACTTACAAAATATCTAACAAGGAAAAAAGTTCATTAAATATGTCTGGATTTACCAATCAATTTTCTCTCAATTAACACATGATTTCATAAATAACTCAATAAATTATAAAAAAAAGAATGTGTTACTACGTTTTCTGATCGGTAGCAAGCTCTCTGTAATGCATTTTAAATGTATAATTTTTAGTTATTAAAATTAATTTTTAAATGTATCTTGAATTTTAATAAGTATTTTAATAATACATAACGTGTTTTTGAAATACAACCCAGTGAGTTAATATGTACATTTTCAAAAGAAATTATGGAAATATGCGTTTCATTTGTATGTAATTTTCGCTACATGAGATCCGGTCACGTGTGAATGTAGATTCTCTAAATTGGATGTTTTTTTTAAAAAAAGAAATTTGTTTGTGGGCATTAAACGTAAACATTACTACGAATTGTGGTTGTATTCCTGCAGGTGTTGTTATTGGTAATAACTCAGATTGCCATTTGCAATTCATTACTACTGTCATTGTAAATGCTAAAGTGTGTTTGTCTGCATATTTTGGCCAATTTGATATTGATAAAAACAAACTGTTGATCACGGAGAAAGCGCATATCATTCACAAATTACGATGGTTGAAGAAGTCAGAAATCATTTTCAGCATAAAGTGACTTTAAAATGGATTTTTGTATTTATTATGATTTCACTTCAGCTTGCTTCTGGTAAGATCTACATTTATAATAATTCAATGTTTGTTACACAGTAAAACCTGGAAAAGTGACCACCTGTTTATGTTGACCTGTTTTAGTGTGTTGTTTTTTTCTAGTGTACATTTCTTTCATAAAAATTCTCTGTATAGGGACCAATGACCACCTGCCTATTGTATATAGTGACCAGTGTGTGTTGCCTTTTTTGCCATTTTTATTTGCCATTTTTACATGGCAAATAAAACTCGTAAAATTTGATAACTACAGTAAAACCTGTTAAGAGTGACCACAAAAAATGCTATGTTGGTCACTGTACACAGGTAGTTACTATACAAAGAATGTCTGAATTAAATTAAAATAATGAACATGTACACTCCACTTATACTGTACATGAAGACTGTAATATACGTAGTAAAAAACCACAAAATAAGAAAGTACAGAATCATCATGTCCTAGGGTGACATATAACGATGTAACGTGACTTATCCGTTATCTGGTCATTTTTAATGTACATTGGCAATGTAAAAATTGCAAATAAGGCAACACGCACTGGTCACTGTACACAGTAGACAGTTGGTCATGGTCACTATACAGAGAACTTTTATGAAGGAAATGTACACTAGAAAAAACAATACTTTAAAAAGTGGTCAACATAAACAGATGGGCACTATTCAAAGGTGGTCACTTTTCAAGGTTTTACTGTATTAATAATATTGTTTTATAATGAGACTCGTGACATTGAAAGAAATGTACGGAACATATATCGAATTTGGTTTTGAGAAAAGTCAACTTTCTCAAGAAAGTTATTTTGATTAAAGAATATCCAGAAAGCTGCTTTTATTAAAAAACATTATTCAAATTTTTATAAAAAAATTGTTAAACAAAAAACTATCGAATGATGATATTACATTTTTTTAAAATTAGTTTTTAAAAAAAATAGTTTTGACAGTAATTATTTTCCTGATGAAATCAGGATATCACATTGAATTATGTAAAGTTGTAGGATACATACAATGGATAATACATTAGATAAAAGACTTAAAAAAGATACTTATAGTTGTAGTGATAAATACAGCTTAAACCATGATAACAATAACAAGAAATGTAAGTACTATATACCATTGTAATCTAGACTTGGAATTCAATATTGATGACCTTTGATAAACCTTTTGTATTCGCATGCTGCTAGCGATCATCATTGATAAGTAACTTTGATAGTTGCCGAAAACTACACTAATTTCAAGATTATGGTAAATTAGGCTAATTAATAATTTTTTAAATTCTTGTATTACCTTTCGACAGTGGTGAAATCAAGTGAAATCCAACTGACATGCCACCAGCACTCGCACCAAAAATGGTTACTTTATCTGGATTTCCACCAAAGGATCCAATGTTTTCTTTGACCCATTTTAGGGCCATGACTTGGTCCAGCAATCCGTAATTTCCAGGGGCAGCTTCGTCAAGGGTGCTTAAGAAACCTTGAAAAATATTTGTCGAGTAACATATAATTTAAGGAGGCTATTAACTCAAGAGGCCCACAACTTACTGCCAAAGTGCTATTTTAATAAAATTGGTTATGAGATTAAAGTACGCACCGAATGGTCCCAGTCTGTAATTTGTGGTCACTAAAATAACGTTTCTGTCCATTAATTTATGAGGACCAAATTCGTCAAACGAATTGCTACCCATGAAAAATCCTCCTCCATGAATCCAAAACATGACAGGCAATGGTTCTGCAGATGTGACCTATGATAAAACAGTTATTCAATACAGTCTGTTTCATATTTATAGAAATGCATCAGAGCTACAACTGGAAATTTGTCAACAAACAATTCTTTCAACAATTTCACGAAATATTTTTGTTTAAGATCAACGAGGTTTCCAAAAAACAACACATCAGAAAACAAATATGATTCTGAAAACAACACATTCAACATAAATATAAATATGCAAATACATAGTTTAGATGAAATGTGAATATGAAAACACATCGTTCAGATGAAATGTGAATATGAAAATACATGGTTCAGATGAAATGTGAACATAAAAACACATCGTTCAGATGAAATGTGAATATGAAAATACATAGTTCAGATGAAATATGAATATGAAAATACATCGCTCAGATGAAATGTGAATATGAAAATACATCGTTCAGATGAAATGTGAATATGAAAAGCATCGTTCAGATGAAGTGTGAATATGAAAATACATCGTTCAGATGAAATGTGAATATGAAAATACATCATTCAGATGAAATGTAAATATTTAAAAAAGCACATACATAACATCACATGTGATGGTGACGTTTTCGGTCAATGCAACGCATTACTTGCAAATATGTTGTTTTCACATGTTGAGAATATGATAATTTTGATTACTTTTTCAATTCAATTCAACTCAGTACCCTACAGTCAGCAAATAAATGCATAAATGATTACGTATTGATAAATTACTTTTGGTATGTCTACTAAGTCGCCTTTACCTTTGGTGCGTATACATTGAGAAAGAGACAGTCTTCATCTCCTGAATACACTTTTGCAAAATGATTGTATTGAATGCAAGCATTTCCATCTTCAGTTGCGTCCAAAACACCTTCGTATCTCTTGTCATAAGGCTGCGGAGGCTGAAACAAAAATATATCCTTGAAAAATGCCACGAACCAAGCGAAATATGAACATCCGGTTCATATATCCGGTGGCCTAAATTTTGTCATGACTGTTTGTTGCAAATAATATGAATATTGGGAAAAGTGTCAAAACATCCAAGTTCAATGGACAATTCATATTTTTGGTAAACATATCTAGTGTAAATATTTATTATAACTGCCATAACTGAATGTAGAGATATTATTAATTAGCTGGAAATGTTTCTATGACACACATGTTAATTTTTCCTCAAAAATCATTTTGTCATTGATCATCTTGGCAACCACATTGATATATTATTGCTTTATTAACATAAATTCACAAAAAAAAACCACGAAAAACGATGCATAAATGTTTAAATACAAAACGTTTTATTGCGGTTTTGACCTGGAGAAAAGTGCAAAAGCCCCATTTATTTAGATTTGGTTATCGATTCGTTTCGAATTTATTATCGAAAGTAAGTCATATGTTTTGTATTAATTGATTTAATAACGGCAATAACCTTGACTGAATTTTTTTAAATGAATTCGGGGAAAATAAACATATACATGTACGCAGGGTTCCCCTAGACCTGGAAAACCGGGAAAAGTCAGAGAACTTGAAAATGACCTGGAAAAGTCAAGGAAGAAATGTTTTTTTGAAAAAGTCACGGAAATTCAACGCAGTCACGGCGATCCAAAATGAATACATGCACTTCTACAAAGTTAGCTGAGGCCTATTTTCCGAGTAGAAATTTGCAAAAGTTTTCCACATTTTCAGACTACAGATTTGCAAAATTTTCCCCATTTTCGGAGTACAGATTTGCAAAATTTTCTTCATTTTCGGAGTACAGATTTGCAAAATTTTCCCCATTTTCGGAGTACAGATTTGCAAAATTTTCCCTATTTTCGGAGTACAGATTTGCAAAATTTTCCCTATTTTCGGAGTACAGATTTGCAAAATTTTCCACGTTTTTCATGTACAAATTTACTTACACAATTTTCCACGTTTTCCGAGTTAAATTTGCAAAAGTTTAACCGTTTTCTGAGTACAAATTTGAACTTTTTTTTATGTTTTAAAGTACAAATTAGCAACATTTTCCACGTTTTTCGAGCACAAATCAGCAAAGTTGTCCATATTTTCCGAGTATAAATTAGCAAAATTGTCCACGTTTTCCGTGTACAAATTTTCAATATTCTCTAGGTTTTCCGAGTACAAATTTTCCACATTTTCCGAAAACAAAATTTTCCCTTTTTAACAAAATTATCATGCAATTTTTTTTTAAATTTATTAAATAGCAAATTTCTATGTTAATTTTCAAATGTGTCGTTAGTAAATTGAAAAAATACTTTCCGATTTCAATTTTGAAAAAATGTCAAATTTTGTACGTTATCATTGGTCAGGGAAATTTTTTTTGAAACCTGGAAAAGTCAGAGAAGTTGAAAAGGAAATTTCTGGGTGAACCCTCATACGTGATTTAATGACACGAAAGCTTTTCGTTTTAGGTGTGACTTATACTGTATAAAGTGACCTAAAATACTTACTGAAAATCTCAATTCCTTGATTGGGGCTTTAGCGAATGGTATCCCTCGAAATGCGAAGAAATCAATCCCATTATCACTTTTGAATTTACTTCCTTGAATACTTCCTAACTTTGTTTTAAATACTGGTCCAGCTTGAACTGCTATCCAAATGAGTTGTGAACTTAATAAAATAGTGAATGCACTGAGTTTGGAAGTTTTTAAACTCATTTTTAGCAAACCTACGTGTACGTGTTTCTAGCGAATGCACGGATCTCTGAGTGTGCAATTTATTTTAAATTTATATCAGGTTATCAAACGACCTTGAGAAAGACCCTGAGATGTGATAAATGTATTAAAGGAGATAGAATTGTTAAGGAGACGTTCAAACACTCATGATATTATTTAATTTGCTTTATTTGAACTAGTTTGCTTATCTGATTAAACAATTGAAATAACAGAAGATCCCCATATAGAAATGTACGTGCAAAAATTTAAAAAATACATGAATAAATTTATACAAATACATGGAAAATACAAATACATGCAGGAAAAGATTTGTACATATATTATTTATAGCATACGTGAAAAAAATACAAAATAAATGGAAAGAATATAAATAATACTGCATCATACAAATACAGGAAAGGATTCGTACATTTTAATATATTGAACATACGTGAAAAAAGTACAAAATAAATGGATAAGATATAAAAAATATTGCATCATGGAAAATACAAATAAAGGAAAAGATTCGTACATATTTAATATAGAACATACGTGAGAAAAATACAAAATAAATGATAAAAATACAAAATAATGGTAAAAATATAAAAAATACTGCATCATGGAAAATACAAATAAAGGAAAAGATTCGTACATATTTAATATAGAACATACGTGAGAAAAATGCAATATAAATGGCAAAATATAAAATATACTGCATCATGGAAAATACAAATGCAAGAAACGATTCGTACATACTTAATATAAAAATACGTGAGAAAAATACAAAATAAATGGAAAAAATATAAAAATACTACATCATGGAAAATACAAATGCAGGAAAAGATTCGTACATATTTAATTTAAAAGATTTGTGAGAAAAATACAAAATAATTGGAAAAATATAAAACATACTGCATCATGGAAAATACAAATACAGGAAAATATTCGTACATATTTAATATAGAACATACGTGATAAAAATACAAAATATTTGAAAAAAATATAAACAAATACTGCATATGCAGATTATATGAAACAATAGTTTATAAGTGAATATTTTCATTTTGTAAAAAAAACTTTTTTTTGTTTTAATCAAAATTACTAAAAAAAATTGTCCAGTAAAATGTATATTTTTTTATAATCTATACAAATATTAAATATATATACACATATAGTGAATAAAAAATTATTGCCAAAACCATTTATATCTTAAAAGTGGATTTTGTTATAATTTTATTCAACAAAATGATAATTAATTACATGTATTGCACGCATTTTACCAAAATGTTAACTTAACTGCATATCCATGTCTATCATGGACTAACTTTGTATTTTTTTTAAACTGAAAATGTATTATTGAAAATAATTACAGAAATGTACAGTCATCTCGCACATTTTTAATATTCAAAACACCTGGCGAAACATTTATTCAAACAGTTCTATCGAAATGTTTGGGGACATTTTAGTGTAAACGTCCTGAGGTCAACAACTGTAATCAACTATACGTGACACATAAATGCTATTTATGAATATGTAAACTAATTAATGTAAATGTAATGTAAATGTAAATAAATAAAATTTATGTGTCACGTATAATTGATTACAGTAGTTTATTATCATTCTTGTTATTCATGTTAGTTATTTTTATATAATTTTATTTATTTACATTTACATTTAAATTTATATATTATTAATATATTTATATTAACAATAAGAAAATGTAAAAGAATTAATGTAAATGTAAATAAATAACATTTATGTGTCACGTATAGTTGATTACAGTAGTTTAACATTATTCTTGTTATTGTTTTTATTTATTTTTTATATAATGTTATTTATTTACATTTATTACTTTATGTTTTCATACTATTAATATATTTATATTAACAATATGAAAATGTAAACGAATTAATGTAAATGTAATGTAAATGTAAATAAATAACATCTGTGTCACGGATAGTTTATTACAGTAGCATACTTAATAACTACATGTATATGGTGTATAGTTATCACCAAAAGTGTGCATTTGGCAGATATCGTAGAGCAATGGAACTCAAATCATTTTTCAACATGTTTGGAGCATTTTGTCCAGTTTTTCTAGTTGTATTCGCAACGTTTTCATCAGGTATCGCTGATAATTTACTTTTAAAACATTTTGATTTCACTAAAAATTAGAAGAAAAGTGGTTCATCAGATTTGATTTTAAGCAGTTACAGTAAATTTATCCAAAACACATGTTTTACAACCTTCAGATTAATTTGTACATAAAATGAAATCTTAGATATATGTCTTTCATTGATAAATTACATACCATTCGTGACAATGTTGTTTTGGGAAGGTAAATAATAATCGTGAAACGAATATGGCAGAATTTCATTCTTGATTCGTTGTTTACAGGAGGCCATCATCCATGTGACAGAATTTGCGTTCGAGGTTCTTTGCCCATGACATGTGTTTTCAACTGGACGGTTGAAAAGTACCTTACTCTTAGCAAGGATTGTCAACAATGTCCACTCAACGCTACAGACTGCGATCGGGTCGGTTGCATCGTTGGAAATGGACTCAGAAGAATGGTCACTGTTGTCAATAGGCAAATGCCTGGACCATCAATTACAGTAAGCTTTTACAATTATATAGTATTTTCAAAACAAAACAGAAATCAAAAATGATCAAAAAATGAATCAAAAATTGGCATCGAGGAAAAATCAGGGAAAAATAGTTTCTTAGGAATTGCACTTAATTTACCTGTAATCATGGTCCCCACATCCTGATGCAGGTCCTCAGGCTATGCTTGAGACATGTCAGTTCAACTTCCTCATGGAGACCCATGCCTTGAATATTTTCAAACCTGTTCATTTCAAATAACGAAATTTCTCGTAATTTATCCTTTAAAATTTGTTCTGCGCAATTGACGTGAACTCACGTCAATTGCGTCAAGGAGTTACAAATATTTTCTTGATATCCCATATGTTCAAGAAAGAATTTCAAAATGTTGGTCGTTAAGACAACTTTCCATCATGGAATGAATTTCAGAATAATTTTATCACGCATTACTTTAAATATTAAAAAATGAATTGCAAAATGCTTTGTTCATTGCCTTTCGTACTGCAATTTAACTTCGGAAATTCATTGGACCTTCATCGATCAATTCAAAATCCAAATCATAAAAATCGATAGTCTGCAAACAATAGAAACAAAATTCCGACGGAATTTATGATAAGTCGTTATTTCAAAGCAAAATTTTAAGATTATAAGAGTGTAACACAATAGAAGTACTCCGACAGATGCTTTACCCCATCAAAATAAAAATACCTTGTGATATATTTAAAATAGATTTACAATAATATATTTTCTAAAACTACAGTAAATTTACATTTCTTAATATGTTTTGTAAAATATATTTTATGTGGCTTGAAAATGCATTTGAAAATATATTTTGTATACATTTTAAAATATATTTTGAAATAACTTGGACTGTTCCAATCTACACATATTTTGAATAACTTTTAAAATGTATTTAAAGCTAATATTACGTTTCCGTTTGTTACAAATGTATTTTAAAACACATTTATTATTACAATAATACATTTCTAAAAATATGTTTCTAAAGTTTTTTTTTATTTCGATGTGGGTACGAATGGCACTTTTGCAGTGGTGAAATCACTCGTGAAATCTTGAAGATTCTGACTGAGTATCCCTATTATCTTAAATAATTTGCTTTGTTTTATTCGCAGATGAATAACATTACTCATCAATAAGTGGCTTGAATGAATAACAAAACACCAAGTAATATCAGCTAAATGATTATTGAATATTTATTTATCAAAAAGCCAAAGTATATAGCGTTTAACAAATATTTGGAAGCAAATATATAAATTAAAAAATTGAACTATAAAATCTAGAATACAAAAATGGAAATATTTTCTACAGGTTTGTAAAAACGACAAAATCGTGGTAAATGTTCATAATCTGGCTGGATCTGATGCCATCACCATTCATTGGCATGGGATTAATCAAGTGGGGACACCCTACATGGACGGTGTCCCTTTCGTCACACAATGTCCAATTCTGTACCACAACAAGTTTCGATATTCTTACACGGTTCTTGAAGCAGGCACCTATTTCTACCACGGTCACGTTGGCTTCCAGAAAGTGGATGGCCTGCACGGCATGCTGGTGGTCAGACAACCCTCGGAAGATGACCCCAACAAGTCATATTACGACCAGGACTTAACCCAACATCAAATCTTGATTTCTGATTGGATGAACAGAACCGGCGAGGAAATGTATACGTTTGTTTATCATCTTGACCAAGATTATGGCCCTTACTTGAACAGCATTCTGGTCAATGGAAAAGGACAGCTGAAGCAGACTGATGATTCATTCGCAAAAACTCTTTATTCTGCCTTCAGTGTTAGGAAAGGTCAACGCTACAGGTTTCGAATCTGTGGCAGTACCAATTGGATTTGTCCGGTAGAAATGTCAGTTGACCATCACAACTTGACAGTTATTGGCACTGATGGAGATTCTGTAGAGCCAGTTGTAGTGCAGGCTATTGTCATAAATCCTGGAGAAAGATTCGATGTGGTCATCGATGCCAACCAAGAAATAGGCACTTACTGGATGACCTTTGCTGGACTTCTGCGATGCAAGGATGGAGGAGCAGTCAGTCATGCACTTTTGAAATATGAGGGTTCTATGGACATTGAACCGCAAGACATTCTGCAATTGAATTCGTCAATTACAGTAAGTATGACTTATACACAGGGTTCCCCCAGACCTGAAAAACCTGGAAAAGTCAGGGAAGTTAAAAATGACATGGAAGTTGAAAATGACATGGAAAAGTCAGGTAACTTAAAAATGACATGGAAAAGTCAGGGAACATAAAAATGACATGGAAAAGTCAGGGAACTTGAAAATGACATGGAAAAGTCAGGGAAGAATGGTTTATTTTGAAAACGTCAGGGAAATTTCCAGTAGAAATTTGAAAAACTTTTCCACATTTTCCGAGTTCAGATTACAACATTTTCCTCGTTTTCCGAGTAGATATTTGTCAAAATTTTCCTCGTTTTCCGAGTACAAATTTGCAAAATTGCCCACGTTTTCCGAGTAGAAATTTGCAAAATTGCCCATGTTTTCCGAGTAGAAATTTGCAACATTTTTCACGTTTTACATGCACAAATTTGTAAAATTTTCCTCGTTTTCCGAGAGCAAATTTGCAAAATTTTCCACTTTTTCCGAGTACAAATTAGCAAAATTGCCCACTTTTTCCGAGTACAAATTTGCAAAATTTTCCACGTTTTCCGAGCACAAATTTGCAAAATTGCTTACGTTTTCCAAGTCAAAATTTGTAAAATTTTCCTTGTTTTCCAGGTACAAATTAGCAAAATTGCCCACGTTTTCCCGAGTACAAATTTGTAAAATTGTCCACGTTTCCCGAGTACAAATTTGTAAAATTGTCCACGTTTCCGAGTACAAATTTTCAAAATTGTCCACGTTTTCCGAGTACAAATTTGCAAAATTGCCCACTTTTCCGAGTACAAATTAGCAAAATTGTCCACGTTTCCGAGTACAAATTAGCAAAATTGTCCACTTTTTCCGAACACAAATTTTTAACATTTTCTGAATACATGTACAAAATATCCCCATGCTATTCAATGTTAATTTTTTACATTGACGTTAGTATAAATTTAAAAAAAAATATTTCTCTCAATATCAATTTTTCACGTTATTATTAGTCAGGAAAATTTTTTATAAAACCGGGAAAAGTCAGGAAAGTTGAAAATAATTTTTTAGGGGAACCCTGTTACACGATGATATCTAATAAAACTAAAAAACCAATGCTATCATATTATTTGTTTAGATATTGAATCCCATCAACGACTTGTCCATCAACCAAAGCCAAGTAAAGTTGACCGAATTGCAGAGCCTTACACCAAATGACATTTCTTTGAAAATTACTCCAGATAGGAAGTTTTTTATACCCTTTGACCTTTACCCAAACATCAATCCGAGAATGAAAGGAATAAATTATCATTTAGCAATGGTAAATGAAATGGCCTTCCTTTATCCTCCATCTCCGATGCTGTCACAATTTCAAGACATGAACAAAGACATTGTCTGCGCAAATAAAAATCCTGGAAAGAATTGTTCAATCGAATTCTGTGAGTGCACCAATTATCTGAAAGTTTCGCTTAACGACGTGGTGGAAGTGATATTGATCGATGTTGGTAAGTATTATAAAAAAATTCTATACCGTAAAACCTGTTAAAGAGTGACCACCAAAAAAAATGCAATGTATTCAGTAATATATTTCATTTAAATCTGACATAACATTTAAGATTATACATGAGATTATTATATCAGTTTTAAATACAAAAGTAAATTTCTTATGCAGTAAAACCTGTTAAGAGTGACCACCCGGGTGGAAAAATTACATATTGCCAGACATGGGTTAAGTATGGCATACATGGTTCCAAACATGGTATTTAAACATGGTAAGATATGCCTTTATATGTGACCATATCTCCAAATCTGGCCATATCTGAGGTATTCTGGCCAATTTCTGGTCTGGCCATATTTACAAAAAAATTTATATGGCCATATCTATCTTTTACACCCGGGCACCAAAAACATGCTTTGTTGGTCACTGTACACAGGTGGTCACTATACAAAGAATGCTTTGATTAAATTAAAATAATTCAATGTTTGTTACACAGTAAAAGCTGGAAAAGTGACCACCTGTTCATGTTGACCTGTTTTTAGTGTGTTGCTTTTTCTAGTGTACATTTCCTTCATTAAAATTCTCTGTATAGTGACCAGTGGCCGCCTGTCTATTGTATATAGTGACCAGTGTGGGTTGTCTATTTTGCCATTTTTATTTGCCATTTTTTACATGGCAAATAAAACTCGTAAAAACTAGTAAAATTTGATAACTACAGTAAAACCTGTTAAGAGTGATCACAAAAAAATACTATGTTGGTCACTGTATAGTGACCAGTGACCACCTGTCTATTGTATATAGTGACCAGTGTGGGTTGTCTTTTTTGCCAGTTTTATTTGCCATTTTTACATGGCAAATAAAACTCGTAAAAACTCCTAAAATTTGATAACCACAGTAAAACCTGTTAAGAGTGACCACAAAAAATGGTTGGTCACTGTACACGGGTGGTCACTTTACAAAGAATGCCTGAATTAAATTAAAATAATGAACATGTACACAGCACTTATACATGTAGACTCTAATACACGTAGTGAAAAACCACAAAACCAAAAAAAAGTACATGTCATCATGTCCAAGGGTTAAAGCAAGATGTAACGTGACTCATCCGTTATCCGGTTACTTTTTAAGGTACATTGGCAATGTAAAAATTGCAAAAAAGACCACACACACTGGTCACTGTACACAATAGACAGGTGATCATGGTCACTATACAGAGAATTTGTATGAAAGAAATGTCCACTAGAAAATACAACACCCTAAAAAGTGGTCAACATAAACAGGTGGTCACCATTCAAAGGTGGTCACTTTTCCAGGTTTTACTGCACTTTCTCATGAAAATTTGAACCACCCACAGGTCCAACATCACTCGAAGGCGTCAGTCATCCTTGGCATTTGCACGGACACGATTTTCGTGTTGTTGGAGACAGTCTAATGGAATCTGGGAACACTGTCCAGACAGTAAAAGCCTTAGATGCTGCTGGAAAGATTCGAAGAAATCTGGACAGACCAGTGGTCAAGGATACTGTTTCGGTACCGCATGGAGGATACACGGTGATTCGATTCTTGGCCAATAATCCAGGTAAAATTGTCAACTTTCATTATAAACTATACCTGAAAGGCCCGGCTTTGCCCGGGGAATCATAAAATTACAATAAAAATGTTTGTAAGAATGAATGAAATAAGTAAGCAATTTGGAAAGTTCAGGGAAGAATATGACTTAATTTTGAAAAAGTCAGGGAAATGAAACGTATTACATTTTTTTAAAATTTAAAATGAATGCTTATACATGTACGTGGTGAGATCTGCAGGGCCCTTGCAAAAAAAATCGCAAATTTCTAAAAAAAAACAATTCGTCAATTTCTAAAAAAGATATTTCGCAAATTTCTGACATACCCCCTACGCGCCAGACGAAAACGTCCTTTTCGAATGGCCCCACAACGAGGGAACAATCAATCAAACAAACCCAGCCACAAACAAAATGGAGGATAAAGTTACCTTGAATTTCGATTATACATTTGCAACTTTTCTTTGGATTAATCGTTAAAGATAGACATGTAGCAATTTTTAAATATTTTCATAAGTTTTTTCCAATCGTTTTGTTAATTTGGTATTAATCGTACATATTATCATTAACATTTGTTCTTATAAAGTTCAACTCGTATGCTTACAATGACAAGTACATTTGGAATATTTAATTCAAATTTATCGTAGCATTTTTAAATAAAATAAAATTTTCATTTTAATGTAAAAAAAACGCTTTTGAAAATGTTACAATTCGTGCCAAATTATCACTTTAAGAATTTAAAAAGGTGAAAATAGAAATTCCTCGTTAGTTTTGAAATACAGTAGAATTTCCTAAGTTGACCACTCCATATGTTGACCACCTCCGTATGTTGACCAAATTTTCATACACTGGTTGGTCACCATGCACGTTAATTTATGGGAGTAGGACCTCTATATGTTGACCACCTCCCTATGTTGACCATTTTGTTTCCGCCCTTGGGAGGTCAACTTACGGAGGTTCTACTGTAGGTTTCTTATTAAATTTGTATCATAAATCAAGCATATGAACATCCGTTTGTATATTAGAACAACATCCGCTTAGTACGGCACGTATACATATTACACGTAGAATTAATATACATGTACTACATGTATATTCATATTTGTAATACAAACATAGTTTTTATCATGGCATGCAATATGCATGAGTACATTACGAATATCATACATTAACATAACTGCTGTTGACACGTGTTTGTTGTAGATTTATGGCTTGACAATATCTAGGTAATTTATACAATGGTACTACATGTATATGGTACCAAGTGCGTGATCTCTCTCTCTCTAAATAGTAAGCAAATACATGTACATAAAAGATGCTTTCATGAATATGAAAGAAAGTAAATAATAGCGTATGAATTTGTCACATTTTGGTGAAAACATGCATATTAAGCATGCATAATTTGGCTATTATTGTTGTGGCAAGGAACGTATATGTATCATTACATGTTCGTGTCTTGATATCTTAAAATAGCACGATATGGGCGTTATTCGATAACATTTGTATGTGGCTTGCCTATTTTTAAGCTAATTTAATCAAGAACCTAAATTATTTTATTATTAAGCAGAGCATTGGTGTTTCATAGCTCAGTAGATTATATTTCCCTCTCGGACATATGCAGAAACGGTCAACTACTATTTTAAATTAATAATAGTTTGAAAAGTAATACAGTAAAGCCTGTTTAGAGTGACCAACAAAAAAAAGTGCTTTGTTGGTCACTGTACACAGGTGGTCAGTATACAAAGAATGCGTGAATCACATTAAAATAATGAACATGCACACTTTACTTATACATGTAGACTGTAATACACGTAGTAAAAAACCACAAAACCAAAAAAGTACAGAATCATCATGTCCATTTGTTAAAGAAATATGTAATGTGACACATCCGTTATCTGGTCAGTTTATAAGGTACACTGACAATGTAAAAATTGCAAAAAAGACAATACACACTTCATGGTCACAGTACACAATAGACAGGTGGCCACTGGTCACTGTACAGAGAATTTTTATGCAGAAAATGTATACTAGAAAAAACAATACACTAAAAAAGTGGTCAACATAAACAGGTGGTCATTTTTCTAGGTTTCAATGTATATCCAACATGAATTCCACTTTCATCTGAATTTTATTAACATTTAAACATTTTTTTAGTAAATATGCAAAGTTGCAATTATTGTTTTATTTCAAATTCAGTTTGTTTTCAAAACAACGACTTTAAGAGTTTCGACTTGGAAAGAATTCATTTCCAAAAAAAATGTTTTTTTCATTCTTAATTCCCGGGTAATAAAATCATTCCCAAAGTTAAGTTTAATCAGAATAAAAATGAGTATTATTTATTTTTTTAAAAAAATATTGCATTTTTCTGCATATATTCAGAGACAGCGTAATTTGTAGAAAACCCATAGGAATTTAAGTATAAATTATGTATGTATAATTAAGTTATCAAGTTTGGTTTATTGCATTTGCTTCAATTTGAGCTCATTCTCAGGTTTGTGTAAAATTTTCATTTTAAATCTTTCAGGTTTCTGGGCATTTCATTGTCACGTTGATATGCACATGGAAGGTGGAATGATAATGGTATTTCAAGTTGGAGAGTTGAACGATATGCCAAAAATGCCAGATAATTTTCCAAAATGTGCTGACTTTCCGAAATTCATTCCTTAACTCAACGCTCACGAGAACACGGTATGGTAAACATTTCAAATCCTTTTTATATCATTTAAAAATTATAGCCATTGACAGCTTCAACAAAGGTTGTATTCTTTGAAAATTTCAGATTTTATGGTAAAGTCAACGAAACATACAATGTAGAATACTATTTCTTGAATTGGTATTAACAAACCAGTACTTATAATTATATGCAATCAAGTGCAATGAAGTGTCCTTGAACACTTAATTTCTAAAGAGTGGTACCAGTAAAAATACCAGTGGTTCCCATACACTATTACCAGTGTCAAACTGGGAGCCATGAACAATATCATACTGGTACCATTAAAATCGTATTGGTGAATATTGGTACCATTAAAAATCTTATTGGTGAATACTGGTGCCAGTACTAATACCAATGGTATCACACTAAATACCAGTATCAAACTGGGAAACATGTACAATATCATACTTGCAATGCTTAACCAATATACAATTCCAGTGCTATACTGGTATCCAATATAATAATGGTACTGGAATTAATGCTTGACCAGTTTATACCACTAGTGCTTTACTGGTATGGAGTTTACATGTTTGTATAAAATGGCATTTAATTGCTGACTGTAGGGTACTGAGTTGAATTTAATTGAATGTATGAAAGGTTGATGGTACGCTTGTACACGTATAGACACGAATGTTCTGTAGTACCAGAACGTAACACCGTTAAATAATTTATTAATCATACTAAGTTACATTAAAAAAACATTCTGCTATCCATGCACCAACAATTTATGTAATAAATAATGATGAAAATGTCTACCAGGAACTGTTTTCGTCATTAGATAGTAGTATGCACAGGTGAGAATGATTCATTCTGCTAAACCAAAAGTATGCCTAGTTCATAGGAAATACTTTCACAATAATGCGCAAAGTAGTCCAACCAACCAAATCTAGTAAGAAAGTTGTTCTACATGTATATACACGCTCATGTGTTTGCAAAGATGATGAACAGTAAAACCTGTTAAGAGTGAACACCAAAAAAAATGCAATGTTGGTCACTGTACACAGGTGGTCACTATACAAAGAATGTCTAAATTAAATTAAAATAATGAACATGTACTCTGTAATACATGTAGACTAATACACGCAGTAAAAAATCCCAGAACCGAAAAAGTACAGAATCATCATGTCCAAGGGTTCAAGGAAGATGTAACATGGCTCAGCTGTTATCTGGCCACTTTTTAAGGTACATTGGCAATGTAAAAATTGGAAAACTGCTACACGTACACACTGGTCACTGTACACGATAGACAGGTGGTCACTGGACACTATACGGATAATTTTTATGCAGGAAATGTACACCATAAAAAACAAAACACTAAAAAATGGTCAACATAAACAGGTGGTCATCATTCAAAGGTGGTCACTTTTCCAGGTTTCACTGTAATTGCGCATTAGTAATATAAGTAATTACGCATTAGTAATTGTGATTAAAATACTGTATCTATAAGACTGGGTGATCAAAAAGATAATGTGTAACAAGAAGTTGAATTTTATTTAATGATGTTTATTGACTTCAATCTTTAAATACTGTATTATCATATTGTATGTGTACACATAGAAATTACATTATTTTTTTGTTTTATTCTGTATAACTTCACAACACTAAATTTAAGTGTTTCGAGGGTATTGATTAGTGTTTTAAAGTCCGAAATAATGCTTTATGAAAAGAAATAAAACGATGTATTTTACTCTTTCTAAGCATTTATGAATCCAATATTTTATTTGGCGATATTTCAACCAAAACTTCAAACTCAAGTTGTAAAATATTGAAAAGTAAACATTAATATCAGTATAGTTGCGAACTTCTTACCTTTTAGTATCCAGTAATTTCTTGACAACTTCATCCATTTTATAAATGTCTTGAAATTGCATTGTACGATAAAATATTGTCCTTAAAATTACAATTTTTCAAATATTGTTTTACTTGGGATCGAGTTACGAATTCTGCTGATAGTCAGAGAAGACACCGAAACAAATGATATCAATGGAATATCATAGAGCTGAATTAATATTTATTAATAAGATATTTGCATTCCAGCTGTTACAATATACATCCAGTTCATCAAAATACGAGCGTACAGGAAAATACATATTTTTCATTAATTTTGACGTGTTATGCAATTCTTGTACTTGCAAAATTGTACGAAAAGTTTTGTCAATCCTATAGCTGATCTAGTAAAATTCTAGAAATTAAACTTCCGACTAAAACTCGATAAGAAATCATACAAAAATAACAATTTCGAAAAATTCACACCAGAGCTGTTAAAAAGTGTTTTGTTTATTTTAAAATAATGATAATTTACGATAATTTATGTATAATAAAGATAACATATCGCTAGATTCGTTTTAGGTATTCAGTAAAATTCAGTAAAAAAAACAAACAAAAAAAAACAGTAAAATTCTAGAAAATAAACTTCCGACTAAAACTCGATAAGAAATCATTCAAAAATAACAATTTCGAAAAATTCACACCAGAGTTTTAAAAAGTGTTTTGTTTATTTTAAAATAATGATTATTTACGATAATTTATACATAATAAAGATATCGTATCGCTAGATTTTGTTTTATGTATACAGTTTTCAGAGTATGAATTTATAAAATCAAACAAAACGTACTGTACATTTTAAAATCGTTATGTTCTACGTGTTTTGCGGAGTTCTTTCGCAGATGTTTTAAGTAAATTATATCTTATATTTATATTAAATTTGTTTTTATTAAAATTGAAGCAGTATTATATGAAAATAACATCAAATATTTCCCTAAATTTCTTCCAAGTGTGTCGTATATCGTAACGCGTACATAAATTATATCAAAATGCATTATCGTAATAATAAATGTTTTAAAATACATTTTTAAAAAACGGAAATGTATTTTTAGCTTTAAAATACATTTTAAAAGTTAATCAAAATTTGTATAGATTGAAACAATCCAAGTTATTTAAAAATATATTTTAAAATGTATGCAAAATATATTTTCAAATGCATTTTCAATACCATATGTAAAAGATAATTTCATTAAAAAATATATTTTACAAAACATAAAAATAGGTGAAAATTTAATGTATTTTTTTTTTTAAAAAAAACATTGTAAATACATCGTAAATCTATTTCCTCTTAAAAAAAATTTATTTTAAATGTATCTTAAGGTATTTTTATTACGATGTGGGCAGTTTTATGAAATGCTAATAAAGTTGTATGAAAACTGAACTAAGTGAACGATTACCATAAGTCTTTTAATAGCTGCATTTTAAATAACGCAGCAACTTACAATGCATTATTGTTTAAAGATTTTCAAAACAAATTTTTTCAAATTAATAACTAGTGTGATTTTCTTTTTTGAATTGATTTAAAGCGTATTAAATTAAAGCTAACTATGCACTCTTAATCCATTGCAATGCTTTTACAAAAAGCAATTTATTGCCACATGTGTATTGCACTTGTTTACCCGATACCTGTGACATTCAGCACTGGGTTAATGATGAATTTAAAGAGTATTCCAGACATGTGTGTCAAGGGCAAAAGTTAACTGGATAACAATAGGCTATATTTTCAATGTCGTAAATAGAGGACAACAAATGATTTTTCTCTATGTCATGATCTCTGATATATCCTTTAATCCATTCAGTGAAAACTTGCATGAGAACTGGATATGAAAAAGTACATTTTAAAAGTATATATAGTGTGATTTCAATGAATGAAAACAGCGTGGTGTGGAGATAACAGGTAATGTCCGCAAAATAATTTTTGACTCAATAAACACGCATTGGTAATAAGTGTATTGGTAATTGATCGAGGGTTAAATGTATCGCAAAAATACTTAACCTGACATTTTCATAGTTTACATGCAAGCTCTAAATTTAATCGAAAAAACAAATGAATAAGAAAATTATTCTAGTATTTCCTCGTTCAGGCTGCCAAGCTGTATATTTTAATTTAAGTACACTAAAACCTGTTAAAGAGTGACCACCAAAAAAACAACGCAATGTTGGTGACTGTACACAGGTGGTCACTATACAAAGAAAGCCTTAATTTAATTAAAACCACAAAACCAAAAAAGTTCAGAATCATCATGTCCAAGGGTTAAAGCAAGATGTAACGTAACTCATTGGTCATCTGGTCACTTTTTAAGGTACATTGGCAATGTAAAAATTGCAAAAATGACAACACACACTGGTCACTGGTCACTATACAGAGAATTTTTATTCAGGAGATGTACACTAGAAAAAACAAAACACTAAAAAGTGGTCAACAAAAACAGTTGGTCACCATTTAAAGGTGGTCGTTTTTCTAGGTTTCACTGAGTGAAACCTGTTTAGAGTGACCACCAAAAAAAGTAATATGTTGGTCACTGTACACAGGTGGTCACTATACAAACAATGGCTGAATTAAATTAAAATAATGAACATGTACGCTGTACTTAAACACGTGGACTGTAATAAATGTAGTAAAAAACCACAATCCAAAAAAAGGTACAGAATCATCAGCATGTCCATGGGTTAAAGAAAGATGTAATGTGACTCATCTGTTATCTGGTCACTTTATAAGGTACACTGACAATGTAAAAATTGCAAAGAAAGACAAAACACACACACACCGATCACTGTACACAATAGACAGGTGGTCGATCACTGGCCACTATATACAGAGAATTTTTATGCAGGAAATGTATACTGAAAAAAACAATACACTAAAAAGTGGTCAACATAAACAGGTGTTTACCATTCAAAGGTGGTCACTTTTCCAGGTTTCAATGTAACATTAATTGTCAAAAATCGGTGGTCTGCTTTTGAACTTTCCGTGTGTCCGATATATTATCTGAAGCATCAAAAACTGCAAAAGGCATTCATGCCTGGTCATTGAACACTATAACATGATGGACCTAATGAACCCAACAATCATAGACAATTTGGTTATATATTTCTATGACATGTCACAGCATTGCGTGTGATGTGTCAAGGGCCATTTCCCCGAGGACAACAAACTTTAGTGTTATTGCTGACATTAGCAAGCAAGCTGTGAATGTAGCAGAATACTCGAAGCAACACTGAAATGCATATTCATCGAAATGTTATTAGATTACGCAAATTGGTTTTTTGTTTGTTGCCAGCCAATATATGTATTATCATGGTCCTATTTTTGTTTTCCTAGATTAAAGGTATATCTAATGTCATTCGTTATAGGTTATTGTTCAATTAAATATGCTGATATCGTTTTCACTTTTCTGAATTAACGTCATTGACAGCATTTATTGTTTACAATCCATATGCATGGACAATTTGATGAAATTTTCATGACTAAATAGAATATCTTCCATTTACAGGTAGTTGTTGACATAATGGCATCTGCGATGGCCATTGTGCGTGGATCTTGTCAGTTTTCATGGCAATTGCTCTGCAGTCGCAATTCTCAGAAATATTTGTTAATCGGGAAAACCCTGGTTTGAATATGAAACGAAGTAAACACGGAATTGTAACAAGTTATTATTATGCCATGTGCACTAGATGTCACTTGTTTGCTACTTATGGTAATGATTATGAAACCACCAGAGGTGGGTCAAGAAATCATGCATTTCCTCCTACGCCTGTTTTGAGTAATTTTGCAGTTATGACGACAACAAATGACGTTGTCAGGTGATCACTTTGGACCTATATATAGTTGGAGGAAATCCATAACAAAATGTGAATCCAGACAGACTCAACAGTCAGAAAGATGGAGCTTAAACGCAGCGCAGTTTTAGGACTTGGATTAGTTGCATTGTTCTTGTTAACAACGTTTGCTTCAGGTATGATTTTCAACTTAAATTGGTACTGAGTGCATTGGATATGGAAGATTTTGGTGTATTGTTGTATTACATCAATGTGATAATTTAATTTAAGTGCATCGATACTTGTAATAATTGATTTTTATGAAACATAATTCTTTAAGAAACATTTACAGACTTGAAATACCATGGCTTGATAGTACCCTTGTGGAAACTTCTGAAATTTTTTAATTTAGATATGCCAGTGCTTAATATTAATATTTTTAGTAGTTATTTTAGTAGGAGTTTTAAAACATAATTGTTCAAAATTGAAACATGTAAATTAAAAGTTTCAAACTTCAACTTCAGACTTCAATAGAAAACAAGTTTCAAGTGATCATTTCAAAAAATTTACTTGAAGTTATGCCAGTGCATAACATTAATATTTTTAGGAGTTTTTTTAGTAGTTATTTTAGTAGTATTTTTATAACAAAATGGTTCAAGATTAAAACATGTAAATTTAAAGTTTCAAACTTCAAACTTCAATTGAAAAACAAGTTTCAATTGATCATTTGAAAAAATAAATTTCTTAAAGTTTGCAAAGTGAATTAAACTTGCCAAATTATATCAAATAATTTTAGGTATTTATAAAACTGTATCATATTTATTTTACGCAATTTGTTTAAATATATCAAAGCATCAGTAAATTTTACTGAGAAATTGAATTTATTAAATCTTAGTTAGCATATCACAAATATGTAAAGTGTCAGTTCATGACAATGCATCGTTCTGTTAAGAAGACTAAACTGTTAATGAGTTATTATTGTTGTTAAAATATTATCCATTAATGAATCTTTTGTCAAATTTCAATGTTCTTTTCCAAACTTTATTACAATATTTTTTTTAAAAAAAATAATATTTCAGGCCAACGGCATCCATGTGATAGAAAATGCCAAGTAGGAGCCATGCCAATGACTTGTGTCTACAATTGGACTTTGGAAATTTATACAACCATGAACTACGATTGCGGACAGTGTCCATATGTTGCGCAGGACTGTCTTAATTTGGGTTGCGTCCCTGCTGATGGAGTTGAAAGACTCATTACAACTATTAATCGACAGATGCCCGGACCATCCATTGATGTGAGTATTTGAAATCATTGATCGAAACATTACATTTTGTAAGTTTGAGTTAGATCCAGATGGTCTTAGCCTAAAAAGAAGATAGTCTTAGCCTTAAAAGCTGTCCTGTAAAATGTGCTATGAGCATTTTACAATCTATTGTTAAAGTTTACATCAGCATAGAATTGATTCATCGCAACAATCATTACTTTAAAGATTTTCAATATTTCCAACCAACATTCGAAATTTATTTGAAATATATTTTTTTAAATGCATTTGCTCTTTCATCGTTTCAGTTTTGGCTAATTCACATTGAAATACACTACTGTTTGATAATTTTTTATTGCAAGTTTTCGTAAAATAATTTGCAAAATACTTTTTTTTAAATATATTCAAATGCTGAAAACACTGCATAAACACAAACTTTCTATTTATACATTTCGTTTTTTTTAAATAAACACGTAGATAAAACTCGATAAGGGATTTCAGAACCTTCAGATATTTGTAATGAATTTTTTGGGTTTCAAACGGGACAATTTAAAATTAATTAAACATTTTTTTTGAAATCGAATTTATTGAAACTTTATAGTCTGATATTGAATTTATTAAAACTATAGTCTGATATTGAATTTATGGAAAATTTAGTCTGATATTGAATTTATTGAAACTTTATTCTGATCGATATTGAATTTATTGAAACTTTAGTCTGATATTGAATTAATTGAAACTTTAGTCTGATATTGAATTTATTGAAACTACAGTCTGATATTGAATTTATTGAAACTTCAGGCTGATATTGAATTTATTGAAACTTTAGTCTGTTATTGAATTTATTGAAACTTTTAGTCTGATATTGAATTTATTTAAACTTTAATCTGATATTTAATTTATTGAAACTTTAGTCTGATATTGAATTTATTGAAACTTTAGTCTGATATTGAATTTATTAAAACTATAGTCTGATATTGAATTTATTGAAACTTTAGTCTGATATTGAATTTTTGCATGACTTAAAATTCCGTGTAAGCAACTTTACAAAACTATGATTTCTTTAAATTTTGAAACAACTAATTGGATTCGTCCATTTAAAGCACATCTCGAGCCATTTTCATTTCTGATGATATAAAATCAAAATTTAAAAAAACATTGTCTTTCAGGTGTGCAAAGGTGACAAAGTGGTTGTCAATGTGGTGAACCATGCCGGAATAGACGCAACCACCATCCACTGGCACGGAATCAACCAAGTGGGAACACCTTTCATGGACGGCGTACCCATGGTCACTCAATGTCCAGTTCACCCATTCACTTCTTTCGAGTACACTTACCTGGCCGAAGAAGTTGGTACCTACTTCTACCACAGTCACACGGGCTTCCAGAGAACGGATGGAGTGAACGGTATGCTGGTGATCAGACAACCCAAGGAACTGGACAAGAACAAGGCCGCTTACGATCAAGACTTGTCCAGTCATGAAATCATGCTTACCGATTGGATGAACAAAACCGGAGAGGAAATGCTGACTTTGTTTTACCAGAGCGACGTGGACTACACCCCCTACTTGACCACCATCTTGGCGAATGGCAAGAGCAGACTTCGGCCATTTCGCAATGTGACCACAGGAACCACTCGTTACACCCCTTACTCCGAGTATGTCGTGAAGAAGGGGTCTCGCTACAGGTTCCGTGTCTGCAGCAATGGCAACTGGATTTGTCCCATACAAGTTTCTGTCGTCAACCATGACTTGACGGTCATCGGCACTGATGGAGACTCCGTGAAACCCATAACTGTAAACGCCGTTGTCATCAATCCTGGAGAGAGGTTCGACTTCATCATCAACGCCAACCAGCCCATTGGCACTTACTGGATCTTGTTTCGTGGACTTTTGAGGTGCGAAGGCACTTTGGGCAGAGGCATTTTGAAATACGAAACTGCCAGGGATGTGGAGCCACCGGAGCCTGCACCCAATACTCCTAAAAAAGTAAGTTACAGTAAAACCTGTTAATAGTGACCACCAAAAAAAACGTTTTGTTGGTCATTGTACACAGGTGGTCACCAAACAAAGAATGCCTGAATTAAATTACGATAATGAACATGTACCCCAGGCCCAGGGAGAGGGGGTGCAGGGGGAGCATTGTTCCGCGGCCGCCCAGGACTTTTTGTCTTGTAATTTTCTATGTAAAATTTGCAAATTTTTCCGTGTAAACTTTCAAAATGTTCACAATTTTTCGAGAACAAATTTGCAAGATATTCAACATTTTCCACGGAAAAATTTGTAAAATTTTCAATTCTTTTTGAGTTTAAACTTCTACAATTTGCAACATTTTCCGTGGAAAATTTCTACCACTTTTGCAAATTTGCATTCGGAAAAAAATCCAAATTCTCAAAAAAATTTAAATGTTTTAACCTTTTCCACGTAAAAAGTTTTGAAATATTTCAACATTTTTCGAGGACAATTTTACAAAATTTTCTACGTTTTTTTGAGGAAATATTTACACAATTTACCACATTTATTTTGGACAAATTTTTCAACTCTTACTATACAATCCTTACCATACAACCCTTACTTTTACAATTTTCAACCTTTTCCAAGGACAAATTTGCAAAATTTTGAAAATTGTCAAGTGTGAATATTTTGTGGGCAAAATAAACAGGTGGTCACCATTCAAAGGTGGTCACTTTTCCAGGTTTTACTTTATTTTAGATGTTTTGATAAGAGGATGCAATCGTGATGTTCATTACCAAGCAGTTATTATTGAATATGACAAATTTACTTCCTGAAAACAGGAGATCTTGAGTAAGTTAATTACTAAGTCATTCGTGAATATAATTTCGTTTTCCAAAAACATGTATTTTAAGATTATTTAGAAATCTTTTCATCTATTACAATAATGCTATCGTGTTATTTGTCAGAGAACTATTTGGCATTTATCATAGATATGTTGGTTTGTCATGTCATAGAACAATATGCTATCTAATCACTTGACAAAAAATTGTAGTTTCGTAATTTTACTGAAAATTGACAATTTGTCATTTGACCAAAAATCCTCATCTTGTTATTTGACTGAAAATTGTATCTTTTTCAGTTGGCAGAAACTTTTCGTGAAATATTTAGCATTTATCATAGATATGTTTTTTTACAATTTGATAGAACAATGCTATCTAATCACTTGACAAAAAATTGCAGTTTAGTAATTTGACGGAAAATTGACAATTTGTCATTTGACTAAAATTTTGTTATTTATCATTTGGCATTTGGCATGTTTTTTATCATTTGATATAACAATGCTATCTAATCATTTGACAATTGTCGTTTCGTAATTTGACAGAAAATTGACAATTTGATAGAAAATCATCATCTTGTTATTTGTCTGGAAATTGTATCTTTTTCAGTTGACAGAAAATTGTCTTGAAATATTTAGCATTTATCATCTATATGTTTTTTATCATTTGATAGAACAATTCTATCTAATCATTTGACAAGTTTCGTTTCGTAATTTGACTGAAAATCATCATCTTGTTATTTGACTGAAAATTGTATCTTTTTCAGTTGACAGAAAATTGCCGTTAAATATTTGGCATCTATCATAGATGTGTTTTTTATCATTTGATAGAACAATGCTATCTATATAATCATTTGACAATTTTCGTAATTTGACAGAAAATTTACAATTTGACAGAAATTGTAATTTTTTGATTTGACAGACATCTTATTATTTGACAGAACATTGTCATTGTTTTCATTTGACAAAAAAATATCATCACGTCATTTGACAGAGAAATGTTATCCCAACAGTTCCTCGTCAATCTTATTGACTTAAAATCTCAATTGAATTCATAATTATAATACTTTTTCTCAGGTTTTGAATCCAGTTAATGATCCATTCAACACCACCACCCAAATCAGTCTGTTTGACCTTCAAAGTCATTCTCCTCCTGATGCGTCCACAAACCAAGAAGTTGCTGACAAGAAGTTCTACATTCCATTTAATCTATATCCCAATATAAACCCGGGTTATCCAGCTAGAAATGCTCTGTTGCCAATGGTCAACTCGACTGCCTTCTTCGCCCCTCCATCACCCATGTTGACCCAATTCAAGGACATTCCCCAAAGTCGTCTTTGCACAGAAAACAATCCCAGAAATTGTTCTGCCGAATTTTGTCAGTGTGCTTATTACTTGCAAGTGAAACTTGGTCAGGTTGTTGAACTCTTCTTAATCGACGTAGGTAAGTCATTACTTATCTTTTTGATCAAACCAAATTAAGTAAAGGTTTTCGTATACTCAGGGCCGTATTATCCATAAGGCTGACAAGGCTCAAGCCAAGGGGCCCACCAAAATAAGGGGCCCATGATCATTCATAATTCATTCTCTGAAATTCTCTCTCATTTCAAAATGGTCCACGTTTTTCGAGTATAAATTTGCAAAACATTTCACGTTTTCTGTGGATAGATTTGCAAAATTCTCCAGGTTTTCCCTGTTCAAATTTGCAAAATTTTCTAAGTATTTCGAGTATATATTTGCAAAATTTTCCATGTTTTTTGAGAACAAATTTTCAAGATTTTCTACGTTTTCAGAGTACAAATTTGCAAAACTGCCCACGTTTATCAAGTATTAATTTTCAAAATTTTCCACGTTTTTTAAGTACAACTTTGCAACATCGTAAAACATTTTACGTTTCTGAGTAGATATTTGTAAAATCTTCCACGTTTTTTTGAGTACAAATTTGCAACATTTTCTACGTTTTCGAGAACAAATTTGCAAAGTTGTTCAGGTTTTTTTCTGTTCAAATTTGCAAAATTTTTCTCGTTTTTTTCTTTTGAGTACAACTTTGCAGCATCGTAAAATAATTTACGTTTTTGAGTAGATATTTGCAAAAGATTTGACGGTTTCTGAGGAGAAATTTGCAAAATTCTTCAGGTTTCCCTGTTCAAATTTACAACATTTTCCATGTTTTCGAGCATAAATGTCCAAAATTTTCCACAGTTTTTGAGTACAAATTTTCAACATTTTGTGAAATTTTGTGAAATTCGGGGCTGCGGAGGAAGGGGGGGAAGGTTAAGGGGCCCAAAGAAGCTTTGATGCCTTGGGGCCCTGCCATGGGTTAATACGGCACTGAAACTACTTTCGTCGCAGCCTGTACGTCATATCGATTTTTGGGCCAGTTGGACCAACGGCAATAAAATGCGTTTTTATGATAAATATCGATTTTTGGTTTTATCTGAAATTGCTACAAAAATGGACGCTATCTCTCTCTCTCATGTGTCTTTTTTTTTGTTACCTGCTGTATTGCGATGCAGGTAAAAACTAGAAAAAATGACATTCCCACGCACCAATAAAACGACACAAAGTCAATTCCGAGATAAAAATGATGATGATGATGATGATAAACGAATGAGTTTATTGACCGAAATGACGACAGGCGCATGCGCACGAAAGAAACACTGAAGCAATATTAAGGTTAATGGGAATTTTGACTTTTTTTCACAGCATAATAGCAAAAATGTCAACGTGTGCCAGGTGGCGCTGCAGTCTACGTACGATATAAATGCCATACAATCCGATAAATCTAAATATATCTTTGTGATATATTTACTTTTAAAAATTTAAAAAAATTAGAATGAGAAAGTTTTTGGTACATTTGTCAGCGGAAAAGTTACCAACAGAATACACGTCAAATTTTGCAAATTTGTAGGCCTACATTACTCGAAAAACGTTTGGAATTTTGTAGATTTTTACTGGGAAAACGTGGAATTTTGTAGATTTATACTCGGAAAACGTGGAAATTTTTTCAAAATATTTACTCGGAAAATGTGGAAATGTTTGCAAACTTTTACTCGGAATACGTACGTGGGAATGTTTGCAGATTTGTTTGTACTCGAAAAACGTGGAAAATTGTTCAGAATTGCCCTCGGAAAACGAGGCAAATTTTGAAAATTTTGTAATCGGAAAACGTGGGAAATTTTGCACATTTGTACTCGGAAAACGTGGAAAACTTTGCTTTTTACTAGGAAAACGTGTAAAATTTTGAGAAATTGTACTCGGAAAACGAGGGAATTTTGCAAATTCGTATTTGTAAAACGTGGAAAAGTTTACAAATTTGTAATCGTAAAACGTGGAAAACTTCACAAATTTGTAATCGTAAAACGTGGAAAACTTTGACAATTTGTACTCGGAAAACGTGGGAAATTTGGTAAATTTGTACTCGGAAAAAAAGGAAATTTTCTAAATTTGTCCTCAGAAAACGTGGAAAACTTTGCAAATTTGTACTCGGAAAACGAGGGAAATTTTGAGAAATTGTACTCGGAAAACGAGGGAAAATTTGCAAATTTACATTTGGAAAACGTGGAAAAGTTTGCAAATTTGTAATCGGAAAACGTGGAAAAATTTGAAAAATTGACTTCAGAAAACGTGGAAAACTGACAATTTGTACTCGGGAAAACGTGGGAAATTTGGCAAATTTGTACTCGGAAAACCTGGAACATTTTGAGAAATTACCTTCGGAAAACGTGGAAAATATTGCAAATTTGTTACCAAAAAACGAGAAAAATTAGGCTAATTTGTACTCGGAAACCCTAGGAAATTTTGCAAATATCGACTCGGATCGAAAATGGGCCCTGAGCTAACCACATAGAAGCATTTCCTGACTTTTTTCAAAATCCGTTAATCTTCCCTGACTTTTCCAGGCATTTTCAAATTCTCTAACGTTTCCAGATTTTCCCATGTATAATCACTCATTCTCAACCTATGGACCAATAATCCTTACTCAATGACTCTCCTCACACTTAAGACCAAAGATAACATTTTTATTGAAAAAGCATAATTTTATGCCTAAAACTATCTCGTCAGTAATTATCAATAGAAAATGTATCAAATACAGAAGCTCTTTATCGAAGATAGAAATGTGAATAATAAGCTAAAATCTTGAATTGCTAATGATGGGGTAAAATGGAGGCCAATTGCGGTTTTGGCTCAAACGAATGCAAGGCGTTATTAAAACCAAAAATATGGAAGTATTAAATAGGAAAAGTGTGTGATTATTAAGGGGGAAAAGGGGGAAGAAACGTGTTATTAGTTGGCTCATTAAACGCATCAACTCTCATAAAAAACAAGATGGAGTTGAATAGGATTTGAGATAAAATAGCACATGCTGAAATGTAAAGCAAACGAGCTCAGATAACAAAATTACGTACATTTATAACGCACTTATTCTTAGTCCATCCCATGATCATCAGGGGTCCCCCCCCCCCGAAATTTCATTTTCAATTTCCCTGACTTTTATAGGTTTTAATAAAAAATTCCCCGACCAATGACAATGTCAAAAATTGACGTATTTCGCAAAATCGATACGGGAAAATATTTTGCATAGTTTGCTAATGACAATTTGGAAAATTAACGTGGAAAATTTTTTAAACAATTTGCCTGAAATTTTTTTTTGAAAATTTGACGATTTTTAAATCGGAAATAGTTGAAAGATACTGTACTATGAAAACGTGCACAATTTTAAATTTGTCCTCGAAAAACGTTAAAAATTTGTAATGACAATTTCAACCTGGAAATTTTAGTGAAAGTTTTGTTCTATTGAACCAGGGGAAAAAAGTTGAAATGTTCGTCAAATTATGTGAATTTTGATCAATAATGAAACGTTGAATATTTTATAAAAGTCAACTTAGGGACATTCATAAACGTACATGTAATTCTAAAAATCTGGTTCAAGAAAGTTCAGAAAATTAAACTGGAAAATTACTGAATAATTTGTAAAATTGAACTATGATAATTTTGCAGATTTTTTTATAAAGTTTTTTTTTATGAACATTTTTTAAAATTTGAACTAGGAAAATAATGACAAATGTGAGAAAGTGACTCAGAAAAAATTTGAAATTTCAGTAATACTTTTAAAAATAATCTAGGATAATTTGTATAATTTGTGTAGTTTTGTATGATTCCGTAAATTTGCATTATTCTGTAAATTTGTATAATGTTGTAAAATTCTTGTATGATCTAATATTGTATAATTTTGTATTAATTTTGCAAAAAAATTTAAATTTTGCATAATTAAATAATTTTTGTAAACTTTTATAATTTTTGTCAATCGAAAAACTGAAAATATTTCTGTTTCTTTTAAAATTTGAAGATACTCATAAATGGGCGATATTCACGACATGAAAGTAAAATCATTTTAAAATGTAAATTTCAAAATCTTAGACCAGTTTCGAAGATTGTGGAAAATTTATAACATTTTGACTAATCAACCTCGAAAAATTTTGAAAAATTAATAAAATCGATATCGAAATTCTTGAAAACTTTAAAATCGTCCTAAGAACGTGAAATTCCGGATTTTAAAGTTGAAAAAAAGTTTAAAATTAGCACACAATGATACAAATTAAATTTTACGAGTTAGAATTTGTAAAACAATTTGTAACGACACATTTCAAACTTACGAATCGGTCGCTAGATGGCGCCACACGAAACGCTACAATAGCTAAAAAACCAGCTATTTCTTGCTGTCCCAAAAACCATGTTTAATCATTTTCTTTTCTAGTAAACCAAGCACGTTTTTGCTAAAGCAATATCTCACGGAGCATGAATCGATAAAGGACCATAAAAAGAAGACCCCTTTTTTGATAGGCTGAGGCTGCGTGTATTTGACGCATATAACGAATAAAAATATCGCATATTAAGAAGTAAAAAAATGAAAAGCTTAAGTTGTTTAAGGGAGCAGAAATACGAAAATAAAAACAGTTCCTTATCACCAAAAGATGCTACATTTTAAGCCTAGTCGTCAATGATAAGCCCAGCTAGAGGTAAAAGACTCGTTGGCATGGCAACATTTGCATAAAACTGCAAAAGTTTACGCAAATTTTAGTAGTTTTTATCCATTAACTGGTGAAAATTTTTGAAAATTTTGAGTCGTAACTAAACTTCTTCTCATTTATTGGTATTTCTTTACAAAATTGCATATATATTTAATCAAACATTTAGGTAAATTATAGTATTTTGTTTATTAAAATTGAATATTTTTATGGAACTTTTTGAAAATTCTCGCAAATATTAAGCAATTTTATAGAATATTTTATTTGCGACGCAAAATGCTATGCAATTTTTTTTTAAAATTTGAAGCCAAAGCCAGCTTTCTTTATATTTTGTAAAACAAATATACATTTTTATGGCAATTATTATTGTATTTTTTGAACAATATATTTACGCAATTTTTTTTGTATTTTTGAAGTCGTAAGTAGTTAGATTTTTTGTTAGTGGAACTTAAAAAATGTTATGATTTTTTGTCATAATTTTAGACATTTTATAACATGCAGTTTATTTTGAAAATTCAATTTCGGAAATTTCTATCTAAAAAAAACTCGAGCAAATATTTGCGCATCTTTTTTGTATTTATTGAGGTTAACTTTACTAACTATGGTTAACATTTTTAAGTATCATTGTCCCCCCTGCCAAATGGTACCATGTACTGACCGCAGTGTAAAGCATTGAATTGAATTTGAACTGAATTGAAATTTTGAACAGACGTAAGATGGCAAACCCTATGAACAAACGCAAGATGGCAAACCCTTTGAACACACAAAAGATGGCAAGCCCTATAAACATGGTGTTATGCAGGGTGGTTATCATACGAATTGTTCAGGGGTACTGAATTTTTAGACTCAATTTTTAGGCAATTTTTCCCCACGTTCCCCACCTATTTTCCGACGTACGGGACGACCCTTCCCGTCATGCAACGCGCACCCTCTTTCATTCGAAATTCGTAACACGTGTACGTGTTTTATGGAGAGTGCTAAAGTTGATGCTCATCTCAAGAAGGAGGCAAAGAAGAAGAAAAAAGGGAGAAAAAAGATCGATACGAAACAGGGCCATAAAACACACTCTCACTCCTAAAGTTGGACCAAAAACTAACAACCATCTTAGCTTTTCTTATAAAATACTCAATCTCAACACGGTTTCAATTTTTATGAGCAATTTTCAATCAACAAAAGCCTAACTGGGTCCAATGAGGACATGCTTGTTGGCTTTTGTAGGAACTTTTCAGAAATTGTTATTTCATAAATAATTAATAAATTTTATCAAGAATTCGTAAATAAATGTCACTATTTCGATAGTTCATTAATTAATTTTGTTATAATTTCATAAATAATGTCAGTATTTTATATATTTACCATAATTACACGAATATTGGGGCAATTTCATACATTTCTAACTAATCTATCACTACTGTCATTACAGTTTTTTTTAAAAAATATTGTCGTAATTTATCACTATTCAAATGACTACAGTGTCATTATTTGATAAATTTTCATTATTTCGTTAATATTGCCAGTATTTGTTTAAATTTTGTCATAAAATCGTGTCATAAATTTCGTGAATAATGTCATTATTTCATGAAAATTGTCGTTATTTGGGGAAAACTGTCATTATTTCGTAAATTTTGTCATTATATTAGTCAGAAATAGTATCTTTTAGAAAAAAACTTTTTCATCATTTAAAAAATGCCATATTTTGAAAATACGTGTTAATTACTACCAGGATTATTCACAAAATCAAAAACTTTACCAAAAATAATCAAATCTACCAAAAAAATCATATGTTAATTAATGTAACATCATTCATTAGGCATCCCGTAACAGATCAATATACTTTTGTTATTACCGGAATAAGCTTTCTTCCATAAGTGTCAATGACGGCCATATTGCTCGTACTTCCGGCGTCCGAGACGATTCATGACGTCACTTCCGCTTCTGGCAACGAGTAGCGCGAAACACTCGCGACATTCACCACACCAAAGTGCAAAACGAAATATCGGAAATGTCACTTCTTTTTCATAGCGTGCTTGGCTAGGTGGAGCCACCTGCATTTGCATTTGCATTAGTAAATTAATGAGGCAGGAATTTTATACCGCATTCAAATCCCTAAAGACTAAACTTAAAGATGAGCATAACGTACAGCATCCGCAAACCGGCTCATTCCAACGCTAGCTGCCAAATGCGGATAATCAATACTCTCGATTACGACTTTGCTACCGAGGGAAATGTAACGG
>JAQGBX010000265.1:0-40605 GCA_034698745.1 Megaphyllum sjaelandicum | reverse complement strand
CTCACAATTACAAAAATAAACCTTATTAAGCCTCGCTATAGAAGGGCAAATAGCCCTTGAAGCGTTTCTTCTTCTTCAATAGCGTGAGATGAGTTTTTGAAGAAGACTTATAGCATTTGGTTTTGTAAAATGGGTTAATACATGTAAATAAGCTTACTTTGGGTGGTTAATATTAATCATAAAATTATTTAGATGCTGTGGTTTGCATCCTGACCACTATATGTCCATGCACTTTCATTTGTTATGGACTTGAGCCGCAATTTAGGTTTATCTTATCTTTCAAATGATGGCAAAGTTCTAAGTCGGACATAAAGAAATGATGAAAGCGATTGACCTTTGCCTCCCTTGGTAACATATGTAGTATAAATAGTTTGAGATCTAACTGCGCAATTTTAGTACACGAGTATAAAGCAGATGGTACCAAAATCTTTTCCATCCTATGGCCAGTGAGCCATTATTACTTGAGAAAATGAGATTCGCGACAATTATTTTAGCCACCAGTTTTATAATAGGATCAATAGCAGGTAAAGTTTCTTACAAAGGGAAACTATGTTCTGAATGGGATTGACCGTTGAAAACCTCTGGGATGTCCTGTTGTTGCTGCTGCAAATCTACCAAAATTTGAAAAAAGCATCACCCAGTGGACTGGAATATGGATCGGTTTAATGTGCTTTGCAAAATGTGACTTCAAAGTATGCAGTATTCGGAGGAAATCACCGAGAATGCTTGATATAAAACGACAATGGAATAATGACAGGATTTTTTGTGATTAGTGGAATTTTTGAGGGGCCGTAGTTTCACCAACAAGCGAATTTTTTGCATCATTTACCGTTTACTGAATACACGGATTCTGTTTGTTTTGTATTTTCAATTTATTCAAAATTAAACCATTTCTATTATCATACTTATTAAAAATATGGAATGACACTACCAATGTGTTAAAATATAATCACCATTGCCAAAGAAAATGCTTCTTTGTCGATTTCTTTTTAATTTTTCTTTTAATGCAGTAGTCTGCAGTAAAGCTGTCAAAACTTCACTTTCTAGAATATTATAATTAAAATTTTCCAAGATGCTATAATTTCTTCAAATAGCATTTTGTATGCTTGTTCATCCTTAAAATTTGGGGTACAATGTGACATCTCAGAGGAATGCTGTTATCTGGTTTAATATTTAGGTTTTCATGAAATATCAAGTCTTGCAATGTTTAATATTAATACTATTGTTTCCGTTGTATTGTTCCAGGGCCCTTAACACCCACTAATAATCAGTGTTCAATAACATGTATCGGTAAGTACATCTTATGATCATTGTTGCATTTCAGTTTTGTCTTAATATTAAATGCAGCATGCAGTAACATTTCTGTATTTGATATGAATGCCCATATGATCTGCTGAGTGATTCCCTTCAATGTATTTATTTTTTTTATTTTTTCTTATGATAAGTTAACTGCAATTCACAACAGTTTATTCTACTTACCAGACCAAAAAGGACAGGATGGAACATTAATTTTTCAAAAATTTCATTCTTTCCTCTCTTATTGTACGTTTCTAATAAGGACTTAAATGTACATGTATGCCCTAGTAGATACCATCAGCGTCTTAAAGTTGAAAGGGAGACGTAAATGTCACTACTCATAATGATAAATTTATGAGTTATAAATTGCTGATCGTTGCTTAACAATATTTTTTTATAAACGTAACATTATATTACAAATGCTCTCCTTGTCCTTTTCTCTCTCTGGGGACTTTTTAACCCTCCTATGAGAACCTATGGGGTCTTCCTGACTCCAGTTAACTGAAGCTTTCATCATAATTTACAGTAATAGTGTAGAAGTGTATTTTACAATTCTGTAGCCCTATTGATTGTGCTAAAAATTATTACATTGCACAAAATAGATCATTTGTAATTGTTTAGATTATAATGGGACCTTTTGAAATAATGGTATTTTTTTTCTGATAGATAATAAAAAGTTTATTTATGAAATTGGTAAATCCTACATTTACAATTATGTCGCGGAAACTACCACCAAATTGCTGAGAGATGGAACCCAAGAATCAAATATTCGGATTCAAGCAAAAGTTGAATTTGAACCGATAACAAATTGTGAATATGTTTTGAGGGTAAGTTTTGTAATTAATTTCATTTCAATGTTTCAACTTATTCTGAAGCTTAATACATGACATAAATGGGTTTTATCTGACATCTTTGTGGTAATATTAGTTAAGAGATGTGCTTCTTGAAGATCCGAATTCTGATGCTCCAGTCATTGGTGCAAAGGATTTCCGGATTGCTTTGGAGCGCTATCCTCTGCGCTTTGGCAATCTGGATGGCCAGATTAAGAACGTTTGTCCTGATAATGACGAACCCATTTGGGTGGTCAATATCAAAAGGGGAATTTTATCTACCTTCCAAAACTCTATGGATAACTTGGGAAAGGAGCAAAGTGTGCAGGAGGTAAGCATATATACAGTACAAACATCTAAGTTTCTCTTGATGACTGTTTTCGATTAGAACCATATTTTTATCTAAGATTTCACGTAATATATTATATTGAAATATGATATAATAACGAAAAATATTTAGCTTTTAGAATTGTGATTATAATAAAAGTTGCATTTGTCGAAATTTTTATCCAGTCGAGTACATGAACGAACCTTGTTAGAATATTACTGTCACCTGATACCCTCTTAAAATGTCCTAACATTTTCATAATTTTTAGACTGACGTCACCGGCCAATGTTTGACGCATTATACTATCGAAGAGGGTATTTTACTTTCCAGTATAGTAATTAAGAAGTCAAAGGATCTTGTTGGTTGTGTTGGACGTACTGATCATTACACCTCATTCCAGTCAAATCCTTATAATCCAAAAATAGTAAGCAATATCTTCATGTATTCCTAGATGATTTCAAAGAGAAATTGAAATTTGATTTATGTCATTTTGTAGACTTCTAAAACTACACCATTAGTTAACAGTCATCATAGTTGTGAGCAAATTATTAGTCAAGGTAAACTTCGACAGTCCGTATGCGTGGAAAGTCACAAATTCCAGCCGTTTTCTGAGGGAAAGGGCACAGGTGCAATTTCCACTAACAAGCAGCATTTAGAACTGCTCACAGAAGAACAAGGAAAATATGACGAACATGGTAATCAGATTAATTTTTATTATAGTTAGGGAGATTTTATTTTTTATTATATTTACCATAAATTGTCATCCAATGAAACAGTTGGTTAAGATGTAAGCCAATGAAAAAAAAAATGTTTATTCTAAAGGTTCCTGTTAGTTTTTCTTTTCTATAATTTTATTGCAAGTATCAAATCAAACACAACTAAACCAGCACATGCCTGTAATTATTGTTTAATTTTAAATGTTTAGTATTGGTTTCTAAACGTGAAAGTCTACTGTTTGACCACAAATATCGTGAATTTGGCCAAAACTCACATGAAAAGGATGCTGAAAACGCCCTTCGCAACCTGTGCGAGGTCTCCAGCGACGACTTCCGACCGGAAACTCCAAAATTGTTTTCCCGACTGGTGCACAAATTGCAAGAATTAAACTACGAAAAACTACTGGTTGTCTATAAAAATGTTGATGAAATTTGCAGAGGCAACAGGAAAGCAAGGTAATACTTGGTTTTCTACTAGGAAAAACTTATTGTTTTCGATCGATTGTTCACCTTTTTACTTAATTTTGGTTGTTTTCTTTTAAGGAAATTCTTGTATGATGCTATCCCTCTCACAGGAACTGATGCTGGCATCACTATCATGAGGGACTTGATTTTGAATAGCGAGGTTTCAAAGGCTGAAGCAGATAATTGGTTGCTGATGCTTAGCTTTCTGCCCAGACCAAGCAAGGAAATTATTGCAGCTTGCATGGTAAGAGAAAAGTCAAACTCTTAAAATTATTTATAAGGTTTAATTCTGTTTTACACTAGCCTGTGTATGTTATCTTTAAACTTCAGTAGTTTCATATTTATTAAACGGAATTACCTAATTGATAGTATACCTTAATTAGTGAACATTTAAATTCCATTAAATTAAATTCAGAACCCTACAGTCAGAAAACAAATGTCATATGGTTGGGGGGGGGGGGACCTCGCCCATTTCCAGAAGAATGCTTCTATGTCAGTTGCGATCGACTTTATGCATCATTTTTAAATTAACTTTTTAACAAATCTGAAATTGATTATGCAACTACTTAAGGTCTCAATGACCAACACTGCATTCAATGTGAAAGTTTCTGGATTTTTTATCAAGAAACACTTTGTAATCACATGTAATGTAATAGCATTATTTGTTACTATGAAAGTGACCTTGCTACATTTATATCCTGTTGCAAGTATTAAACATAAGTTAGTTCGGTTGAAATACAATGTTGAAATACAATGTAATACAAAGGCGAGCCTAAACTAAGTAAACACATATCATGTATTTCGATTATTGTCTTAAATTTTGCAGTTATGTTGTTTGAAACATTTTATTTGTCAATTCAATTTTTAGTAAATCTTTGCTCTCATTTTACAGATTAATTTTGGTTTCATAAACATAAAAATGTAAACAACACAATTTTGACAAGATTTTTATTCAAACGTTTAATTAGCATAATGTAATATTTATTGCACTGTATTATACGAAGTACTTAAATTAATGAAAATATCAAGGGGAAAAAGCCTTAGTTCAATATTACAAACGACTCGAGGTTTGATTTGAGAAACTTTTATAGATGAGGCTGTGCTTATGAAAACCGTCATTAGCGTGATTCGATAACTCAAACAGCTTTCAGTTTGGAGTGAATGTCCTATGAATTTTTACTTGACTTTTGTACTTATTCTATGCTCCTATGCAGTGCATGTACATGTAGATAGGAAATGTCGTCACCATATTATTCATCTCGATGTCATTCACATGCTTTGTGCTTTGATTTATATGATTTTAAATTAGGTTTTTTAAGATTAGTGTTATTTCTTGTTGTAAAGTAAAGCCTTTTAATATCTTCAGTACTATTTGTTAGGCTTATTTTTAAATATGTTACTCAGGCCAGCTTCTTCTGATTTAATTAATATTTAATTATCAAAGATAATTTATTTCAAATTAAAATTGACTTTGCCATTTAAAAATATGAAGCGACCTTTATCCTAAGAAATTTAGCAAATAGGAAATTCACGACCTTCTTTAAAAGTCAACTAATGAACGATGTTTTTGTAGGTTGACAGCATGATATCATTAATAAATGGATTAATTTCAATGCTCTCTGTTCCAAGCCTTGCAAAGATCAAAAGTATTTTTATAATCTGGTACGTGCAGCCACATGGACTAAAATGGACAATAATGTTGTATAATCTACTTTTATAAAATTGAAGACCTTGGCAATATTTATTACTTTTACGATATCTGATTTCCATTGAGTGAAATTAAACAAGTCTACATTATAAACTATATGTACCGAATTCAATGGTGTTGCACAATAATTTTCATTTTTTTTTTACAGCCTTTATTGGACAATCCGACTGAATTTCCCAAAGGACCTTTAGCTGTTTCGGCTTTGACCCATTCTTACTGTAAAATCAATCCTGATTGTGGAAAGGACATTGAGGTGAAAAATCTTGTTAAAAAACTAGTATATCAGCTGAAGAAAGACTGTCATTCGGAAGATGACCAGCAAAAGGAAATTGTAAGTAGCATTAATAACAAGTTGCATTTAAGGGGGAGTCCGAAGGCAAATGAGAATAGTTCCAAATGTCTACTCCTATTAGGGGCCATCCGTATAGAACGTCTGGCTAAGGGGGGAGGGCGAAATGTGAAAACGGGACACAGGCGACAAGGGGGGAGGGGTTCAAGAAAAGCCAACGTCCGGATGTCAACTTGTGCTTAAACAGTCATCAGTTTCAGATGACAGGGGGGAGGGGTGGGTAGGGGAAGTCTAAAAATCTGGAAAAATGAAGGACGTCCTTTATGGCAATCACTTATTTTCTAAGGTGAAAACTGGAAATCTGCACAGCTCTTTGGAAAAACAAGGAAAAAAAAATAAAAATTGTAACGAAATCTGTGACTTATTCCCTTTAATGTCTATAATTTGTTTAATTGTTAATTAAGGCAAAAACGCGTTTTGTATTTTCCTGCTAACGCTAAAATTATGTATTAGGCATAATTCCTGGATGCCAGAAATGCCTAGTCGATAATTTTGCCTAATTTTAGCGTTGTTAAAAACGTGTTTTTCGCCTTAATCAACAATTAAACAAATCAAGACATAAGAGGATATAACTCACTGATTTATTGCACATTTCATCGTCACTACCAGTCCCAGAGCAGATACTTCCAATTATGATGATAATAAAGCATTGAGTAACAGGTTTATCAATTAACTTAGATTTTATGGGCTGATTTAAAGCAGTGAGTCTCTAGAGTAGTGTTTCCCTAATGATGTTCAGTTTCGTCGTGGCGTTATGCAAAATAAAATTATGAGTTCCTTGAAAAAATACAAAATTCAGACAGGCTTGCATGTTTAATGGGTACCACATTATGTTGTGCAAAATATAAAAGGGTCCCATGACTAAATTTAATCAGGAAACCGTGCTTTAGAGAAATTAATTATACATTTTAATTAGTTAAAATAAATTATTATATATACCCTGATTTTGAAAATAAAAAATTATACAAATTTATTATTATATGCATGGATTTGACTGAATAGTGGAAAAAACTACCAGCTCAATACACTAGTGTTATCAGCTTATAATTTAAAAATATCTCCTGGGTTAAAGTTATTGGGAAAAAACAAAGGATAGACTTTAGTATTTGAAAGTTTTTGGAAAATGAGATCTTCCAAAGGAGCAGCTGCGCAGTTTGCGGGGCATTTGTTTTCAGTAATGCAAGATAAGGCCATCCTATCATCGCTGCGTAAAAGGCTAGAGGTTTCGACAATATTTACGTTTTAAGGAAAGATAATTTTATCATATATACTGTATATTTCCACAGTTCGACCTCCACTGTCCAAAGACTGATTACTTTTTTATAGTAGCATTGATAATTAAAATAATTCAAAATTAGAAGGAAAAATTATCTTTTTTGACGTTTGATGGTATAGAGAAGATGAAACTGATTTTTTGTGTGGAAAACAACGTTATCTTACTCTTAAATTTTTTTTCAAAGCAATCAACTTTTCGGTGGCACCTGTTTAAAAATAATGAAAATTTTGCCTACATTATTTGTAATTTACAGATCTTATAAATCGGCGTTATCACAAGTAACCGATGCCTAAGAGTCGTCAAATTTTCGCTTAAACTTTGTTCGCTGGATAATTCAAAGAAATTAAAATTAATTTTAAAAGTATTATTAAAATAATGCTATTTAAAGTTTTTTTGTTTACCACATTTTGGTGTTGCTAACTTGTGATGTAAACAGTATTCTTAAATGTTAACTAGCTGTTTTAGTAATTATATTCCAAAACAAACTGCAATTAACGTTGTCATTGCAAAAGTTAAAGTATCAAAAATCGAGGCCCGATAGATGATTCAATTAAAGTGATTGTGGGGAGACAATAGAGAGGTGGTGATAGCATTTTTTGTTTGGGTTTTGTTAATTTCGTCTCTTTATTAGATACTGGTCACACTAAAAGCTCTAGGGAACATTGGCCATATTGAAGATGCTCTTTCCATTCTCAATACATGTTATCAGACTGTTTCAAATCCAACTGAAGTGCGTTTGGCGGCATTGGATGCTTTCAGAAGGCTACCATGCACATATAAGGTGAGAAAATTGTTATTTGAATTTTATTTTGAAAGATGTATTGATGAACGACTGTCTTTTTCAGCGGGATACTATCTTTGAGACCTTTTTTAATTTTGAAGAAGATTCTGAAGTACGAATTGGGTCCTATTTGGCCATCTTGAAATGTCCAACCGAAGACATTTTAACCAAAATCAGAGAGAATCTCGACCACGAAGAGGTGAACCAAGGTAACTCAATTATGTTATTGTAGTATTTTGTAAGTTGTTTTTTAAAACTATAGAACATGTGGTTCCATTACTCCAAAATTGCCACACTGTAAGAAAACTATTATTCTGAGCCAAGTGATACTGTTTGTAAAGCTGACAGACTGGCGTACAATAACGATTTGAACCAGACATTGGTCATTACTCACCTAGTTCGTGATAGAAACATACAATCGGGTCAAAATTAACCGTATATAGACAAAAATCGACAATTTTATTTATATAGATTATAAACTATCATAAAGTGTTTATTAGTTAAAAATTCTCTATTATGTGTTATCTCTAGCTTCTATTTAAATTGTCCAGTGCATTGTGTTTCATTATATTTTTGTTTTCAGTGGGTTCTTTTGTCTGGACTCATTTAACCAGCATACAGGAGACGTCTGATCCATATAAAATTGAAATCAAAAAGATTTTGACAAATAGAAAATTACAGAAGAAATTTTCTACGGATGTTCGCAAATTTTCACGCTATTTTGAGGGTTCTGCTTTCCTTAATTCATTTAAGACTGGAGCCCTTGTTGATGGGACTGTTGTATTTTCACCTAAATCTTACTTGCCTCGATCTTCAACGTTAGGACTAACAGTAGACGTTTTTGGAGAATCCATTAATTTATTTGAGGTAATTTGGAAAAAAAAATATGGATATTTTTGTCGATTGTTCCATTTATCTTAATTTACATATTTATTTTCATTAGGTTGGAGGCCGTGTAGAAGGATTTGAATTCTTAGTGGAATCATTTTTTGGACCTAAGGGATATTTTCCTGATGACACAATACAGAAAATTTTGGAGTCTGCACGAAATAAGAATTCGTACGATGAAAGCAAACTCGACCGAATAGCAAAAATAGTAAGCGATTGTTGCCAATTTTGCTGAATATGTGGAAGTTTTCCCATTATATTTTTTAAGGTCTACTTTGTAATTTTTATATTATTAGTTCAACGTGAAACATTTATCTGGAGAAGAACCAAGAGGTGAAATGTTTATGCGTATTTTTGGCAATGAAGTAAATTTCATGCAGTTTCGAGGATTTGAACAACTTTTACAACGCTCGACAAATGGATTCAACATTCTTCATGAATTGATACAGTTAACTCATAAGGAGGATAACGAATACACCAAAAGTTTCATGTTCCTAGATAGTAGCCTCATTGTGCCAACTTCTCTTGGATTGCCCTTAAATCTTACAGTCAATGGCACGGCCACTGTCAATTTGAAGGTGGGAGCACGATTGGATCTCAGCCAATTGAGGTCCAAAAATTTGCTTTTCAAAATGAAAGTACAACCAAGGTAAGCACACCCAATAATAAAATCGTTTAAATAATATAAATTAACTTTGGGATATTTGGACAAAGTATTTTTTGTTTTAGTTTTTTACTACAAATATTTTTTAAATTTAAAAGCTAAACCTGCTTCAAGAGTTAAAAATGCAATTTACTTACTGTTATTTACAGTCAAATTAGGCAGGTTGTTCATTATCCAAGGTTCCCATTTTCAAATGGGTTTCAAAATAGTCAGGTTTTCACAAATTCTTAAAAAAAATTAATTAGAAAAAATGTATTGAGGACAAATAATGAGTTCTTTTTCACAACTTTTTATAAGATGTTTTTAAAATATGCTTGTTTTTGCAGTGCTTCTGTGGAAATTGGTGGCAGTATGGTGTTAGATGCTTTTGTAACAAGAACTGGATTAAAAATGGTAGCAACGATGCACACTTCCACATATGCCAATGGGCAAATAATGCTGAAGAATGGTGAAGTTTTAAAGGCAAATATTGACATGCCGAAAAATCAGATGGAGATCTTTGACATTCAGTGCGTATAATGTCATTCAGCAGTAGCTATAAAAGTTGCAAACTGAAATGTTTAATTGTGACATTATGTAACATTTGTTTGTTTTTGTTAGATCAAAAGTGTACTTGCTTAAAGGACAAGGAGAGAAACTGCACGCTCCTTTAGTTGCTGACCAAATAAACCTAAAAAAATGCACAGGTCAGGGAATTTCAAAGATTCTTGGAATGCAGCTATGTGGGGAGATTGAATTTCCCTCAGTTGGGGATGAGCTGGATGCACCATTTTTGCCTCTGGCAGGACCAATGTCAGCCAAAATTTACCTATCAAAGACTGATAAAACATTGAATTCTTATAATCTTGAATACCGATGGGACAGACAGTTGGTGAGAATCACTTACTTCCAATACTTCAAGTAACGATATTTCCTTGTAATTTAACTTACTGTTCGGTTATTATAGTTAACGCTTTTTTCTTCACAATTATAGTTTACCCCGGAAGCATCCCAGCCGTATTTTGTCCGAACTGGTCGTCTTTCTCTAGATACGCCTCAATCCACTGTTAATCGAGAATTGACTGCTGAATTCGTTTTTAATGAGCACAACAGGACAGTTGAGATTCTTTTAGTGTCACCATTTAAGAAACTGTCATTTAATGGTAAATATATTCTACCAAACTTCATTCAAGATGTTTAAAAATCCTTTAATAATCTAACAATTAACTTTGTATTCTATTGTGTACAGGACAGTTTCTTAATGAAAAAATGTATAAGAAGATAGACGCCTTTGTTAAAGTTGACGATAAGGAACGCTTTGCATTGCAATCAGATTTGCGAATAGATAATGCAAGAAATAATTTTAGGTTGACTCCAAGTTTGTCCCTAAACGTTGGCGGACGCCCTCTGATTGGCTTACGAGGCTATGTTCTCCAGCAAGAGGACAGAAAATATAGCCTAGAGATGACCATGGAACACATGACAAGCCAACCGGTAACTCTGAGTGGTAAGTTAACTTCTTATTTTGATCTTCGATTTTAAGGTGTTGAGTTTAACCTGTGGAATGGTAAATTAATTGGAAAACAGATTACTGGCTTACCCCGCTTTTCGTAGATTCACATTTATGTACATTCTGACAGCCACCCTATTAAACTATTTGCGTACATTTGCTTCGCAATTACTGACATGTTTATGGCATCAAAGTTGAACTTTTACCAAATTGTTTCAACCCATTGTTAATTTGTTCATTCAGTACACATTTGCGTTATAGTTGGATGTAATTTATATTCTTCTGTCAACCGTAATGCACCATTTTAAGTACTTTCATGTACCGTTATTGAATAACAGCAAGATCCCATGTTCGTTACTTAGGTATAAGCTTTCATAAAACGTGCATTTTTGTGCATGTGAATTTTATGCAAATTGATTGTTCGGGGTATAATGTTGAGGGCATACCTGTTCAAAAAACATATCATAAGTGTAAAACTAAAGTGCTTCCCTTTAAGTATATTTTCGTTTTACGTACTCGCTCCGGTCCAATTGCATACGTAAATGCGAGTATGCCTGTAGTACTATGTATTAACAAGTGATGCTTATTCTTATACACAGGTTTTCAGAAAGACTTTCATTACAAGTTACTTAGTATATTCACAAATCTGCATATGCCATACTGTATGTGTTATATATGTATGACTTTAAAAACTTTTATGCACAGTTTTTGTTAGTGTTTAATTGGAAAAATTGATTTGCTTTAAGTGCAGGAAAATCAGGTTGGTATATGCAGTATATGTGATTATGCATAGTGGTAAAGTAATTTACTTCTATTATGAGGAATGTTTATGTAGCGCCAGCAATTAAAAATGGACTATGAATACTTGCAGCGCAGTGTACTATCCTATTTCAGATACCATTGTTGTTTTTCTGTTATTGAGAGAAAACTATTGTGATATTTCGTTACCTTAGAGATGAAATACTTAAATTTCTCAGCATATGACTTCTAAGCAATTAAACCATTTTTAACAGGTTTTTTGACGAAAAGCTACAAAGATGAAAAGTTTCGTTATGATGCTGATTTCACTTTTGGTTCAAGACCCTTGGATTTATTCGCCAAATGGTTCATGCAATCTGGTACATCATCCGTGACTTCCAAAGGAACCATTGAATACAGCTGGTTAAAACGTGACAAAAAAGCCATTACATTCACATCAAAATTCAGCAAAACAAATGTTTCCAACTCTGGAATTGCTTATAACGTAGATGCTGATTTTCAAAGTACAGATTATCCCAACTATAACTGGGCACTTTCTTGGAACATGTTGAGAGCTGATGGACAAATTGAGAACAAGTTTACAGTTGATTATGGCATGGACAAATCTGATTCCTCCAAATTAATTAGCTTGCAGTCTACCTATAAACGAGAAGGATCATTACTAGAGCACAAGGTGGCATCAACGTTTCGAATTCTGTATCCTGCAGCCAACCTTGACGCTACCTTCGAAGTGAGCCATGAACTGAGCAAAAATAATCTAAATACAAGTATAATTTGGAAGCCCAAGCCAAGCAAAAGAATTGCTCTTATTCTTGAACTATTTAAGAGTGCTGACCAACAGGAATTGATCCGTGGCTTAGCCCAACTCCATTTTTTTGACAATCTGATGGAGTTGTCAGGAAACGTGCTACAACCTAAATTTGGCGATTTTGTTGTCAGCCTGCGGGGCAAGTGGGCCAAAGATGCCATGGCAACAGCTATTGTAAATCTGAAAAAGCATGGACCAGCACACAAGTCGTGGGGTCGTGAACTATCCTTAGAAATGGCTCTTCCGGGACAGGATCCGATTGTACTGACTGGCGATATACTTCTCAACGGGGCTGAAAAGAGTATCCACGGTGAAGCAAATGTAAATGGTCGGCAGTATCGCACTTTCGCTGAATACCACAGACCATCGTTAGAAAATGTGCGGATTTTTGCAGGAGCAAAATCTCCGAGTAATAAATACTCAGCCACAGGCCAGTTTTACCACACTGATAATGAAAGGAGCGCCACCACAGATGTCAAACTGGCGAATGGACGCAGGATTTTGTCAGAGATTCGTCTAAAACGTGATGGAGTCAGAACTGATGCTAAAGCTTCTATGTCACTTGATGCGGACCGTATGCCTGACAACCAATATGTTGCCCAATTAGATTTCCAGAAGCTGTTTTCGGGTTCGAATGGTTCGTTAGTGGTAAAGTGCCCAAATCGTGACTACAATGTAGGAGTCAATTGGAATGTGAATGCAAAGAACTCTCACACACTTGCATGCCATGGTGAAGCATGGTTTGCCAAAAATAAGCTGACTGCTGATGGTGAACTGAAGGCTGATTTACGTCCCATCTCACGGGATATTAATGCTAGCCTAAAAATAAGCTCACTGTTCGATTTACTTCACACAGTTGAAATTACCATCGATCATTCAGATGATGGGAAAAAGTGGAAAAACAACGCCCTGGTACATGTGGACAATCAAATGGTGTCAACGTGGGACTCTCAGGGTAGCTTCATCGTAATGAAAGGCAGTAGAAGTATTGAAATGGAAGTAAAAATGAATATTCCGATCTTTGAAGAACCCATCGTTTTTAGCATCAACCACAACTGGACCCGCAACAATGCAGATACCATTCTTTCTTTTGGATGGTCAGCAGATCAACCAGTCCATATTGCATTTGCTTTTGCAGACCACAGCATACCTGAAAAACTTCATCTGATGTTGAGCGCAAATTTGACTTCCCCGTATTCCTGGATTTCCAATATTGGCCATGCCTCCAGCATCATTGTCAGTGATAAAGCATTTGTCCAGTCAGAAATCCATTGGGAGGATAAACGCATTTTGGTCGATTACGAAGGCAGCACCCATTTGATTGGCGATAAAATTGATTCTTATTCTACCGTCCAGGTTAACACTCCATTTCAAAATTTTGAAACCATCTCTTCTGTTCTCCGCTTTACTATGGATGCATCAAGCTTGATGACAGCGGTTGACTTTGCTTGGGGCAAGGAACGTGTGGCTCTGGAATTGATTGGCACAAGTCAAACTAAACCTTTTGGAAAAAATTCCATTGGCTCCTTACATTTTGTGAGTCCTTTTTATCCACTGAACGATTTATTGCTTACAATAGAGGAAAAACGTAAGCAAGCTTTGGCAACGTATGATGTGGAAGTTAAATGGGCACCCAATCAGGCTATCGTCACTCACTTAGAATACCATGTGCAAACATCCAAGGACTTTTTCGTGAAATTTGATATTGTAGAGCCCTACAGTATTTTCCACCACCTTCAATTTGAAATTCGTTATGGATTGACCGACAATCGATTTTTGGGAAAACTTGTTGGAACACTAAATAAAAACAGCTTGGATGCATCAGCTGATATCCAGAAAAGAGTAAATGATGATGGTGCTCTGTCTTTAAGTGCAATGGTAACCCTGAACACACCTTTGTCAGAAATGCGTAACATTCAACTGAAATTTGAATACAAGAACAAACTATCTTCACATGATACCAAGATGAATGTTGGATTGAATGGCCAGGCAATGTCTTTTATGCACAAGCTTCAATTGACTGATTTGACGAATTTTTATCATGTTATGCATTTAAACCTTCCTGAAGAAATGTTTTTACTCCAAGAAATTAAGTTGAAAAATGTGCAATCGATGGAGGGCGGAACTTATAAGCATGTGTCTGAATTTAGTTACAAGCCTTATCAAAAATATTCCATGGCCATAGATCTCACTGCTAGTATGGTTCCTGGCCAAAATCTATTAAATGGACATTTAAAATTGGACACGCCCAAGCAGCAGTATGGTCCATTCGGCATTTTGGCGACTCACAAAACTGTGGAAAAAACAATGGACTCCCAATTTGCTGTGGAGTATTGGCCTGGTGAAATAATTGACATTTCGGTCACTGTAGAAGCAAGTCCACAAACTGGCATGGGTCTTGCAAAGTTGACTTCGCCATTCCCTGGATTTAAATCTATGTCGGTTTTTGGAAACTACAATTTTGCGGATAATGAGAAAACGGGCGATGTAAATATCAAGTGGGCAGCAGAAAAGCTGATCAAAGCAAGAATGAATTATCGAATGAACGGTCAGCGTATCAACTCAGAAATTGCAGTGTCTACACCATTTGAAGGATATGAGATTTCTAATGCAACTTTGGCTTACAATGGTCAAGATACCACTAAGATGGGTCAAGTAGTAGTCATCTTTTCTGAGCAAAAGGTAGGATCATATTATTTTACATAAATAACTGTTCTAACGAAGCCATAATCCAAATACTAGATACATGTTTAGCTACATGTAGAGCAGTAAGCTTCTATTATATATCCATTAGCATTATCCTGCCATTAAGTATGTTCTTCAACAGCTGTTTGCTTTTGCTAATCTTGAATGTTGTTGTTCCACTAGTGATTGATAATTTGGATAACTTGATTCTTTAAAGGTGACGGTTTCTGCCAGTGGTAAAATGGATCGTGGAAAGGGGAATTTGGCAATCAATGTATTCAGCCCATTTAAAGGTCTTGAGAATTTCGCCATAGCCACAGATTTTGATGTTATTTCTTTGAACAAAAAAGCCACTTTGAAGAGCAGCAGTAGTAATATTGAAGTTACAGCCTTCCACAACGTCAAACCAAACTCCATGGATTTTGGTATCACTTTTACAAGTATAATTCAGGGATTTGAGCGAATATCCCTTGGATCACATTTTGACGACATAGAAGGCGTAAAGAAGTCAACAATTAGTCTTGAGAAGGGTGCAGACTTGAAAGTTCATTGGTCAGCCAACTACATTATAAGACCTCAAAATGGATACCTGAACATGGCATTCATTAGCCCAATTGAAGGTCTCGAGTCAATACAATTTGGATCGAGATACAAGATTATGTCCCACGAGAAGGAGTTTACTCTAGATCTTGCCTATGAAAAGAATGTGTTAGGGTTCAAGACTAACTTCAAGAATCCCAGTGAGGGTAAATGCCAAGTAACAATGGTCTTAACCACGTCATGCCCACACTTCGGGAAGATGTCCTTTGATGGCCAGTATGATTTGACAGGAAAGATAAACATCGGCGAAGTAACTGTAACCAGAAACGAGAAGGAAGCAAGCCTAAAATGTGAATTAGAAATGAGCCGCACAAAATCTGATGTGAAAATAACAATGACTACTCCTATAGAGGGATTACAGGATGTGCAATTTAAGGGTACGCTAAAACAGGAAAAAGATTTAACGAATGCCAACCTGCTTTTCATGAAAGAATCAAAGATATTTGAAGTCAATATGCTGTGGTCGATTTCACCGATGAAGGTAATCCTAATTTTCTTACCATCTGTTAATAAAGCTTTAGTTAAGATTTTCTTTCCTTTTTTTTAATTTTCTCCATATTATATACTGTAAATAGTTTCTGCAGTGAGACATTAGTAACCCAAAATAGTCTTGTACGTTCTCTTTTTTTTACAATTAACACAATTTAGGGCTAGAAAACTATTTCAAATGTTCATCCATGTAACCAACTACAGTATTCAAAATAACAGATACTATCAATTCGTTTCAGGGCTTTGCGAAAATAACCATGAAGTCCCCCATTGATGGCTATAAATCATTGTCAACCTCTGTGGAATACGAAGGCATCCGTAATAAAAGGGAAGTGAAGTTCCTCTTTGAGAAAGAACAAATGAAAGTGACTATCCAGGGAGTACTCTCAAGAGATGCAAACGTTACCGAAATCAGTTTTGATATAACTACACCATTTAATAATTTTAAAAGAATTGGATTGTCCGGCAAATCCGATACTAGTCGACCTAAAAGTTTCCACACAGCCACCTACAAGAAGGGAGAAGAGATTTACAGTGTCACAATGGAGCTTCTCAAAATGCCATCATATTTTGAAATTAACTTGCAGGCAAGAACTCCAATTAACGTTGCCTCCTTCTATGCAAGTTACAACAACATGAATCCCAATGCTTTAGACTTCGATGTGAAGATTTTGAAAGATAAACATATGGCTGAAATAAAGGGACGATTAAGGGGGCAAATTATTAAGAATACTACTAATGCCGAAGGCTATGTCTCTTTTAACACCAACTACCTGCAAATGACCAGTGTCAACGTTGGTTTTATGTACGACAGTTCACATCCATTGATCGAAGAAATGAAGCTACATTGCAATGTAAATGGCTTCAATAATGATTTGACAGCACTGTTTAATTTTAAAAAAGACGATTTCATTATTTCTTTGAAAGGAACAAGTGCTTACCTAGGCTGGAAAACATTTGATATTACTGCTAAAAAATTACTACCAGCATCAGTTGCTGCTAAGTTTGAAGTAACCATCAACATTAATGACTCTCCGATTCAAGTAAATGCAACAATAATTGAGATGGATGATTGGAAATCCAAAGGGACATTTTCGTTGACCACTCCTCATGAAGCGTATACACTCAACTTTGCTGGAAGCGGAGTAAACCAAACAAAGCATCTTGACATCTCAGTCCGTAAGGGTACCCTCCAGATCTTTGATGCTTTGTTTAGGACTTACAAAGATCATCGAAAATTTGATTCCGTCATTAAAATCCACAGCATTTTCAAGAAGTTTAAAACATTATCCATGTCTGTTTCTCACGATGGCGATACAGCAAATGCTAATCTGAATTTTGATATGAATGGTCAGAATTTAGAAGTCGATTGCAAGAAGAAATTTGGCAACCGTGCTCAAGTGGATTTTGTCATTCGCAGCAGTTTTGACCTGCCATTTGTGAACACTCGCATTTTCAGTGTTCATATGATTTCTGATGTGATGAATGGTATGGTACAAGCTTCTTTGATAGCTGAAAAGCAGGAGATATTTAACGTTACTTTGGATCGCTCATCAAACAATGAAGCAGTCCTGCAATTTTATACCCCTGCTACCAAACAGGTGATCATCCATGCCCAGGGTTCCTCTGCAAGGAATTTCGCGTTTGAAATTAAAAAAGAAAATCAAATAATCACGAAAATCTATTCTGAAGTTCTTCCGAGCTTGCTGAACTTTGAATTTATGACTGCCTTGATTTCCGACCAACCTTTGAATTTCTTTGTGCGGTGCGCAGATAATGCTGGTAAAAAGATAATTGCCTCTAAAATTACTCGTGGTACAGACATACTAGAGTTTGATGCATCTTTGCTGGTTACGACTATTGAACGCGTCACTCATTTTGAGACCAAATTAGGACTGAAGAGTTCGTTCCAGCATTGGAAAAATATTCAATTTGAGATGCTGACCGATAATACATCACCTGTCCATTTGTCGATGTCGTCTTCAGTACTCTGGGCTGCTGATCAGCGCATGGATCTGTCTTTCAAAGCAACGCCTTCTTCCGGAATTCAGTGCACCTTTACGAGCCCCTTTATTGGTTATGAAAAAATGAGCTTTATCGCGGAACAGTTTTGGGATGACAAGGAATACAAATGTCATCTTGCTGGACAGTGGTCTACTATGAAAGTGGGCATGATGATAACGTACATGCCTGGTCAAGTTAGCGTGATTGTTAGCAGTCCATTCCGTGGGCTCGAATCTCTCAGCGCTCTCCTGCACTATAACAAAGAACCCTATGAAACTACGCTAATAATTCAGACAAGCCCTGAGAAGCAAATTGAATTCAGTGCAAATGCAAATCTTGAGGCAAAGAAATCGAATTGGAAATTATCATTGGTGACACCTTTTGCAGAACATGCGAGTTACATTTTGGAAGGTGAATATGATTTCACGAAAGATCATAGCATAAAAGTGAAAGCCGAAGGTCAAGGAAAAAAATTTCAGACCAAGTTGCAGTGCATTAAGGATGCTGGACGTTCAAGTCATTTAAAATTGGAAATAAACACACCAATGGAAATGTTGAAAACGTTCACTTTTGATGCAAAATATGGCACAAGCGAGAACAGCTCTGAGGCAATTGTAAGCGTGGACGCTAATGGTCAACTTATCAAAGCTACTGGCAATGTGGCCAGAAATAAAGATGTCCTCAATTTTCTTTTTGAAACGAACATTCCTATGCCAGGATACAAAAGAGTATTGATTAGCGGTCAAAGCAATATCACTGGCTTTCAGCGATTTGCAGAGTTGCATTTCAAACTAAATGACAATCCAATGTTAACATTCATTACTGATGTCGAATGTAAATTACCACTTGCTTTTACCGCTCATGTGAATCTAAACACTCCAGTTGGTCCCATACGACGTTTACGACTAGACAGCAGCTATGCAAATAACGGTGAAGAAATAAAAATCTCTAGCAAGATTCAGTGGAACGATGAAACGACTGCAATACAAATTGAAAGCCAAATTAAGAAAGGTGAAATCATGGCTACCATGACAACCCCCTTTTCGCCTATAAGAAAAGTTGGATTTAATATCAAGATCGTGCCAAATCTGAAGCATTTCATGATTCTGTCAACTGGTGAAGTGGAAGAGTATAAGGGGAAAGTTCATTTGGAGGTGAAAAACCAGCTACCCAGCCATTATGAAGCAAAATTCGTACTGTCCACTCCATTTTCTCAGTTCGAAGGCTTGACATCTAATTTGGTCTTTAATGCTCATCCTGATGGTCGACTTGTAGACGCGAAATTTCTTCTAGAGCTGCCTCTAGACGGTTTTAGAAAAACAGAAGCTACGTTATCATTTAAAAACAATAACTTCAAGAGAACCGAAATGCTGATTCGTGTAAATTTACCACAGCTTGAGTACTCAGTTAAAGGCACTATGGAAAACGATGACTTTGGAAACTCTGAAACATTAGTGACAATAAAGACACCATATTACAACATGGAAACAGTTACTTTCAGAAGCAATTTTGTGTATGTGGACAATGCTGAGAGAGGGGTTGAAATCACCTTTGCCCTGCCAAATAGCAAGCACAGCCTAAGAGGAAATTACGTATTAAAAATGGGCAATATTGGATTCCAGTTAGGTGCTGAATCCATTTTGCTGTCTCAATATTCTCCGCTGGCACTGCAAGGTAGTTACAATAGCAATGGTGGCAACGCCCGTCTGGCATTCGCCTTTGTTAGTGCGGAGATAAACCGAGTTTTGACTTGGACCCAATATGTGGATATTGCATCCTATAAAGGCAAGGTTTCATTCGAAAAGATGTCATACAATGATGTCACAAGTGCTTATTCTTTGGAATATTTGTTGGACTTGCCGACAGCATCTTCTGGATCGGATGTGAACATCAAAGTTGTTGCAACTCAACAAGATGGCGATGCTAAGAATGAAGTGGCATTTTTTGCTGTTTCGTTGAAAGAAAACAGTAGACTTCTTGATGCTGTCTTTATGTACAACCATGCTGAAAGCAAGCACAGCCTGCATGCAGTATACAAGATTATGGATAATGCAATTATGGAAACCTCTGTGGAAATAAAATCGCCCATCCTGCCTTCTCATGAGGTCTCTTTTAGTGCCTTACTAAATCCCAAGGAAGCAGCAATCAAAGTTTTTATTGGAAAAGTCGAGAATACCATCAGAATAAACTATAAAATCGAGGTCTCTGAATTTCAAGGGACACTGAAGATCGATATGCCTAGTGTGGACATCAAGGGCCTTACAGTGATCAGCAAGCTTTCTTCTCATAATTCTAACCTTAAGGGAGAATTGACCGTTCGAGCATTAACCACTATCCACAGTGTGTCCGGCTATTTGGTCCATTCCCCCAAAGAAATACTATTCAGAGTTAATGTAAGGACTCCATTTGGTGGGTTAAATCATTTCATGATCAATGGACATGCTGTCGTCAAGTCAGACAAGGAAGTGGGAGCCGTGTTAACCACAACTTTCAGAAGGAAGGTACATAAGCTCACTGCAGATATTGTCCACGATGATGTTTCTGTCGATGCCCATTTCAAAGTGGAATCACCACTTCTAAAAGAAAAAGAGCTCACTCTTCAATTACAGCTATCCAAGGCTGGTTCGAACAATGGCAATGGAATGATTAAGCTGATCACTGGTGGAGTACTCCATAAAGGTATGTACTAAATTGTCAGGATATTTATCATATAAGAATAGTAGGATTGATTGATTTTATTTTCAGATCACTATAGATTTGCAATAGCAGTTGTTAACTTTTGCAATTTATTTTGGATAGCCATTGTAAACTTTGCAACACATTTGCAGTAACAACCATACCAAACTATAATAAAATGATGAATATGTACAGCATTGTTAAAGCCAGTTTTGCTTATTTAATCTATTGAACATGCTAAAATAAATATGTGAAATGCTGAGAAACATGTAAAAGCTGCAGATTTTGTGTATATCAGGGCCTGCAGATAAGAAATTTTAACTTTGATTGAAATGAGTGCTTGAGGAGCTATATCATATTTCTTGTGTAATTATGTACATACAAGTATTTCACCTGCTTCTCTACTTTTTAAGGTCGGTTCAACTTTGCTGGTAACAATAAAGAATCCTCTGCTGAATTACTTTTGGAGACACCACTTTGGAATTTGGAATCCCTCTTGATAAAATCCAACTTGTTGAGTGATAAACGTGAACGATTGAATGCTAATTTGGCATTTTCAACATCTAAAGCGACCCACTCTTTGGGATGCCAGTTTCACCAGAATTCAACGCAGAAAAACTTTCACTTGACTGCTTACACACCTTTCTTGAAATCTGGCCAATTTTCCATGACTGCTAAAGCAATTCATGAAGCAAACTCGAATGCTGTCGAGTTTACCATCCACGGTTTGGAAACCAATCACACGATCTATTTTGAACTCAAGAAATCCCAAATGCAAGGCATAAGTTTACTATCCACATTAGAAACACCCATCATGGGGATAAAAATGGCTAGTCTCAGAGCTAGTGTTATGGAAATTAGTCCTCGTAAAGTGGATGCCTCCTGGGAATTGAATTTCCGGGAAATGTCCCATCTATTGAATATTAAAGCGGGATACGAAAGTGGGAAAGTGGATTATTCAACTATTTTACAGTCCCCATTGTTCGGAATTGGGTACATTTCTACGAATGGTCAGATATCCATCATTGATCGCCATCGCATAAATCTGGATATGACTTTAAGCTCCCAATTCGGCCAAACATACTCGATGCATGGATTCCTTCAGCGACATCCGGAAAAAGGAATTGAAAGCTGGTTTGAGATTACAGCTCCTGGAATAGATCCCATCACAATCTCAGCCCAAATATCACGAATGAACTTTAAGGAATTCAGCACCAACATAAGCACAAAGACTCCCTTGGGCAATCATGGAATAAACATGCATTTAAGACGAAAAGACAGCACCATCGCTTTTCTGCTCAAGCTTGACTCTTCACTTATACCTTGTCAAAGTGTTTTACTCTCCGGAAACGTGGTCCTGAAAATGCCATTGCGCTTAGAGGGAAGCTTAGCCTTGGAAACCCCTGGGAAAATGTTTCGATTTTCCAGCAACTACAAAAAACTGGATACTGGAAATGTAGAAGGTGGTCTCACCGTAGTTACACCGTTTGAAATATTGCCATTGTTGAAGATTAATGGTAACTTGGGGCGAAAAAATGGACAATCTGGCGGACTTAACGGCAGTTTGGAAATATACACCGTAGAATATGGTAAACCAGAGGCAGCACTCTACATGGCATTTGATAGAGGTTCTGGTAGTCCACCATACATTATGCTGAAACTTCAAGTTCCAGTGCTGGGATATCCAGACGTTTCATTGAACTACAGATCACAAATTATGGAGGATTCAAGTCTTTTTAACACCCTCAAATTTAAGGTGAATAATTTTTTTTTATTGAACTGACATTAAGCAAGTTAATCTGATAAACATGTATTTATGCCTGACTTTGACAAACAAATCTTCTAGACTGTAAAACTTAATAAATGTTGGAGGGCGTATTATTATAAATGTATGGCTATAAAGTCGCAAAATTTATCAACGTAGAGGTTTTTTTTGAAAGAATATTGCAGTGTTCCTAAGGCTGACGTACTAATTTTTTTGCATAACTAAAAGAAAACGTACATAATTAAAACTATTATAGGCCCCTAAGATCATGTCATGAAAAATATTTAAAAGGTACTGATCGACATCTTTCTTATGTTTTTAAGATTGTGTAATTAACAACTTTTATGTAACTTCAAGGTTAACAACTACATATATGGATATGACTGCACCATGCTGAGGAGGCCAGGACTTCGGGATGTGGAGATCAAAGGCTATGCCGGAAGGGATACCTTATCCATGAAAACTACAATTGAACGCAATACGGAGGGATACAATATAAATATTTACGTTGCTACTCCCATCATGTCACTTGGGAATATAAAATACAGTATGCGGTATCACAATGTAGGCTCTGGAGAGTACGTTTTCCAGAATGCAATTTCTTTTGCAAATTTTCGACTTAGCTTTAATGGAGAATTAGATTTCGTCGATAAAGGAAATTTTAATGGCAGAGCCCTCATAGAAACTACAATTAAAGGTTATGAAAATGTTGGATTGAAATATCAGCGGACATCCAAAGATGGTCATCTATGGGGCAGGTTTGAACAGACTTTTGGTGAGATCGTCGCAGTGAAATTTCTGATGGAGAATTATCAGAATGGTTTTGATGGTTCTGGTAAACTGGAGCTGGTGACGCCATTCCGTTCTCTTAGGAATGCTGATGCTTATTACAAATATGACAATTCCCATGAAAATGCCATTAGTGCAAATTTGGGATTGACACACAATGGCCAGAATGTTGTCCGAGTAAATGCATTATCGAAATCTGGTACCAAAATTGTGGAAATCTTGAATCCAATTCAGCCAATAACAATTGAGTACACTTACGTTGAAAATGGCGACATTGTAACAGTGACCGGGAAATACTGTTGGGATGCTAGCCGTGGAATTGCTTCCACCATTGGATTTAACGCTAAAATCACCATCATGAAACTAAGTCGAGAAATTGTGGTACATACGATCCATCCAAGTCGGCCGCTAAAATTGACTTTTGGCTGGGAATCATCAGAAAGAACTGTTGTTCATCGCGGTGAAGTTTCTTGGAATGACGCCGCAAAGACCGATTCCGTGGGATTTATTGTAGAAACCAGAAATAACGGGGGTCATGGCGGAAAGTCGAGTTATGATATCAGCACAAGACTAAGGCTTCCAATGCGAGAATTTGAACTGTCCAACCATTGGGAGAAGGATATGGTGATGGCAAAATATGAAACCGCTTTCAAATGGGATGTAACCAGAGACAGTGACAAGATGATGGCTTTAGCCTTTGAACATCACACTTTACAACCTGGTCAGTGGGCAACAGTCAGCTTCAAGTATCCGAAATTAAATCAGGTAAGGTATAGTAATTAAAATTAGGCTTTTTTATTATTTTAAAAATCGGTCACATTTCCCGTAAAATGTAAAAGGTTGGTTGGTTTTTAGTGTCAATCTCATCCATAATATTTTTTTTCTTAAAATGAAAACTTGCCCCCATGATCCATAAGTTGTCCCTTAAAGAAGTTCCATATTTTTATACTCCTGAGATTCTCGTTTTTTGTTTTTTTTTAATAAAAGGTAAATAATTTTAATAAAAGATTCCATTGGTGATGAACACTTAGGTGCAATGGGAATGGGAACTTATGCAACCTGGGCAACTTTTTTAATTTTTTGCAAGAAAATGGAAATCTCACAAAGTAAGAACAGGCTGGTTCCCTAAGATACAACTTAGGAATCATATGGCAATATTTCTTTATTAGAAATTTTGCATATTAAGGCTGGGATTGACATAAAAATTTCCTATTTCTCACCTTTGACAGGTGAGTTGCCAATGGTCTTAACTGGTTATAATCTTTTTAAATGCATTTATTTCATTTGTTAGACGTTTAGAAAACATTACCTTGACCAATATTAAGGAGATGTAAATGTATAAGTTGTTATGATGATGTGCCTTTTGAGACGTTTTATTGCCAAGTACTACAAAAGAGACATTTGTTTGTTTTATTTATAGAATCTCACTTTACGTGGCGAACTTATGAGCAGTACAAGAAAAACTGACATTTTCGATGCCCTATTGGAATTCATCTATGGTGAAGCTCCTTCAGAGAAATTCACCTTGCGAAGCACGTTGACTGATCATAAAGGCTATAATTTCGACGTTATTGCCAAACATCCTGCATCAAATCTTGATATGAAAATGGAGTCGAGTCTGATGAACAGCAAAGAAGAAATGCGAGCAGCAGTGAATTTGGACTATCTGGATCAATTTGGGCATTCCAGTCACATGGAGTTGAAGAGCAAGATAATGAAATTAAACAATCATATTCACATGATGGTAAGAAAAAGGATATCTTTCCAAGGATTTAAGTATATTCCATAGAGAAATATGTAGTGGCCTTAAATTCAAAGTCATTTAATTTTGAAATAGGAAGTGAATATTGAGCACAATATTGTATATGGAATTGCATTATACCAAATGTCGTTAAGCAATTTAAACCTTCATCGTTATTCAACTGTCAATATTATTATTATTATTATTATTCTCTCCCCTACCATATGGCATTAAATTGCTGACTGTAGGGTACTGAGTTGAATTGAATTGAATAGTCTAAAATAAAGTGATCCAAGAGAGATACTTAAAATTGGCAATCTCTGTAGACCACATCTCCTCGGGTAAAATATTAATAAAACTCAGAAATTGTCACTTTCTGGTTCAGGACTAGTGCCACATTATAATTGTACCATAAATTATTCATTGAATGCAATTTTAAAACTTGTTTTATCTCAAAATAAAAAAATCACAGTTATGCCACTTCTGAAGCAGGGGTACGATGTAAAGTATTTACATTACTTTGCTTTCAATTTCTGAAATTATTTAAGAAATATCCATTTCTAATTTAAATTTGTTGATATCTCCAATAATAAATGATAATTTCTATTTTCAGCTGAAGTCCCATGCTCAACAAATAGATGTTAATGCTCGATTGAGTAATCTCCATAAGGGCTACTTGATGCATATGGACAGTAAACTGAATGACAATGAACCCATTACAGTTGAGTTTCAGTTGCAAAACATGGATGGACCCATGGCTACATTTAATGCTGTTTATGATCCAAGTAAGGACCACACAACACTTTTCAGAAGTTTAACAGAAATTTATGGAATATTTTAATCTGCTGAATAATTGCAAGTTCCAAATTCTTGCATTCCTGGACCTTCTGTGAAGTCATTTCTAATAAATTGGAGTTAACAAAATGTTCAGGGATACAGTGGAAACTTGCCATTCATAATTATTTTTGCCATACAGTTTGTTAGGACTAGGCAAATTTTAAACTAAATTGGTTGCATCTGTATGGGTTTCACGTATATTTGTGTTTGAGAAATATATTTCTGAAACTGATTCTTTAGTAATGAAGACTTCTCCTTGGTAAAGTATCGTAAATCAGTAGGCCTAAATGTACATTTTGTAAAAACACCAAAAATGTTTTCAGAGACAAAGAGGAGCATTAATATTCGGGCTGGGATGCAGGACATGAAGACCATTTTGATGGAAGCATATCATCATAACAACAGTGTGACCATAGAAGACATGAGCTTGCTGATGACTCTGAATCGATCTCGAGAACTTATTACGCGTTTTAAATGGCATCCAGGTGTGCTCAAGGATATCGAGGTAATTATTTGACATACTGTATATATAAGTACTACAAATATTTTTTAACTTCATGTCCTGTGTTTAAACTTTGAAATTTTTAACATTGAGCAGAAATTCAGCCTGCTCATGAAAGCTACGATAATTTTAACTACTTGAAGAGTTTAATGTGGAAAATCTTAACTACTTCATTTCAGGATGGAATCAGCCCAATTATTCACTCGGTTTGCTCAAGTATTCATGGATTTGTGGACAAATTGTTTAGCAGCATGTCTCACGAATATCGTAACAAACTCCACATCGTGAAAGAATCCATAATTAAGACAGCCAGACCGATTATGTCCAGTATAAATGGAGAGATTGCTGAATTTATGATGGAATCAACCATATTTCGACAGGGCCTTCTTGAATTGTATAAGAATAACGAATTCTACATTGCTGACATTTATGATTCCATTACCTCTTTAAATATTTGCAATCGTATTTGGTAAGTTTGTTCCGACTGTTACATTATTCAACTACAGTATGCTCTAAAACAGGAAAAGTTAAGAGCATGGTTTCATTACACGCTGTTATTAATGAGAAATTATAACATTATTTTTCTTATTTTGTAATAGCACTGTTTTTATGACAACGGTTCAATCCATGGTAGATTTGTTTCAATATGCTATTGATTCAGTTGCAATAACATTGAAGGGATTGCGTCATATGTGTGAGACTGTGTGTGCGGACATAGCTGCTGTGGTTCATAGTTGCATACAGGACATTCCTTATTTCATTTTGCATTATGCCAACGAGTTAAACAGCCTTGGATCGAAAACAATTAATGAAGTTGCTCTGAAAGGGCTGAAATTCGTGAAAGATTTGGTTTTCTATTGGATGCCTCCAATGAGTAAATGGCAGATCACATCACCAGAATGGGTGCAACGAATTTCCAACAAAGTTGCAAGTAAGTATGCATGTTTTTAGAAAATTTAGTTTAAATTTCTAGAAAGTAAGCCGTGTTGGGTGGAGGATTTTGCACGTCTTAAATATATTTTATTTACTTTGGAATAATTACCATTCAAAGGTGGTTATTCATCATGTTTATAAAATGTTCTTGATTTTTATTCTACATTTATTCTATAGGTCAATTCAATTTCATTAACTTAAACTTCGGTTTAATTTCTGTGCTTTTCAGTGAAACTCCAAGATTACGTGGATCGATTCTTCCAAGGTCCATATTATCAGCAATTGTTGGATAACGTTGATCAGTTGGGGCTGTTCTTGCAGAGCTTTTATGATAATGAATATATCAAGCACATTCTTCATTATGCTAAGCCCATTTTTGAATACTTTGAAGAAAGCTTAGGAACATTCCTTGACCATCCTTATATGAGGCTTATCGTTAAAGCAGCTGATCATGTTTCTGACCTGGTAATTGAAAATAATAGTGACTTTTTTTGGCTGCTATCCTGTACAGTAAATTTTGCATTTACATTATTTTTTATTTTGTATTGTTAAAGACCTACTGGGCGTATGATTTCTTTAAAGTCCAAGACCGATTCAAGGATCTTTTAGGTTTACTAATTGCCCGTGGTGAAGATATGGCCCTCTACTTGGTGCAGGAAATGATTCTTCCCGAATATCACCTGCCGAATTTAAAACGTGACATAATTTTTGAACCAAATAATGGGAAACTTCAGATTCTTCAAACTCTTCCACTTAAGTGGAGCTCGTTCGCTGAATTTCCGAATATTTATGATTCAGTGGAATATTCAGATCTCGTCAACTTAAAAGACCACATCATTAGGCTTCCAAAATCATCGATGAATAAACTGCTTCATGCTATGAGATCTGAATTTTCGTGGAAACACATGGTGCCAGGATTCAGAGGTAAGGTTTAGTTGCCTGAAATATTTCTAAAACATGGACAATTTTTTTAAATTTTGTACGGACACATGGCCACCCTTCGACATGTACTCATGATAATTCGATTTATTTTCTCACCTAATTGGAGGTTAGATCCCTGAACCCTCGCCAAGGTAGACTAATGCCCCCCTCAGACCTCCCCCATAGCAGGGTTTTCCCCCTACACTTACTTTGCTCGCTACCGGCTAAAAGAGGCTCCCACCCTCTGCGCTTCATGCGCCACTGGGAGCGTTTGGCCCCACACCCCACCTGACCTAACCCAGTTTTACAAGCGATCATATCCACACACTGTTTCTATTTCAGGTGTGCATGCACATAGCTTGTTAATATCAAGTTAGGTCAAAACCTCTGGGACAGAATGGCTGGGTCGAAACACACTGTACCCTGTTTTATCATACTTAACGCGTTTTTGCTTTCCCATCCTCCTTTGTTAAGAAATTTCATTCTTATACTAGCTTATGGTGAGCAGTATTCATAATTGTTGTTGTTTGTTGTAGGACGTGCCCTACTTGTGGGCAATCAGCATTACATGACGTTTGATGGCCGTGCTTATGAATTTGCGGGAGAATGCAGCTACCTGCTGGCACACGATTTCATGGACAACAATTTTACAGCGATTGTAAAATACTCCCAAACTGCAAACAAACTAGTTGAGAAGAAATCGTTCCTGATAATTTTTGATGGTCATAACATTGAATTGTATCCCAATTTAACAGTCACCATAGATGGTGAGCGAAAGGAATTGCCCATCAGTCTGTTGCACACCCGCATAGCCCGGACTCACAATGCACTAACGTTGACCAATGAAGTCAAGCAAATTTGGGCCCACTACGAGAGCACTCACGATGTATTTATGCTGGAAATAGGAGGGTTCTACCATGGAAAAACGGCAGGGCTTTTTGGCTCGTACGACCATGAGCCTTTCAACGATTTTAAGACTCCAGAACGCAAAACTGCATCCAAGCTGGAAGAATTTGCCAGCAGTTGGGAAATCGGATCAAAAACCTGCCTGTCTAACAGGAATTATGCACATCATTCAGCTAGTAATAGCTATGCCATTCAGAAACCGTGTAATGACTTATTCAGTGAATATGAGACACTTACACCCTGTCTCAGAAAGGTACTAAACATTTAATATTGCTTCACATTTGAATTCAATTCAAATCAGCATGTTGTGCATCCATACTTCGCAGTTAAATTGAATTTCTAGAAACGTACGACTATCAATTGGAAGTTTCATTCCATTATCTAACTGCATCCAAAAAGAATGGAGCATTGTGATAACACTTTCTCACTGGTACTATCCAGTAATTATATTAACTCCTAGACTAGACCAGCTTCATAAGCATTCCAAATTTGACAGCACGTTTCCCAGAAGAGGAATTAGAACCAGTGATTTATATCCAACTTCATTAAAATTTTTATGACCGTTTTGGATTATTTGATGAACAAATCTGAGATGCTGAGTTGTCAAAGAAAAATTTTCCAAAAAAGTTGTTACATCCTTCAGGTTTATACACCACCCAGATGAAGCATTAATTTCCTTTTGTAGTTTTTTCATGCTTACTTTATCATGCAATGCAGATTCATTGACAGAACGTTTCAAATTAGTTTTAAAGTTCTTTCTGGTTTTGGTTAAAAAATGTCTACCCTTGTTTTGAAAACGTTTTAATTTAATGGTCTTTTTTATCACAGATTAATCCAGGGCCTTACAAAAGGATGTGTGTGAATGACGTTTCAATTGGAAAAACTCCCTGTGCTGCTGTTGCTGCATATACAATGATGTGTCAAGCAAATGGTATTGCTGTGACGGTACCAGATACATGCTGTAAGTATCTTTCATTTCCATGCAGTTTGTAAGTAGGGAAGCCAAAAGCTATTGACACACTATCACTTATGCATGTGGGGACTGTGTGAATGGTTTCAGAAACGTTATTAGCTGTTGTCATAACGCTTGTGTGTGTTTTGAAATATATACATATGTTGCTGAGCCATTCTATTTGAACTAGTTTCATAAGTTGTGTGCATTACAAAGTACATTCAACTTTGATTTCTTTGATGCAAAATCCATGATGCAATCCATTATTGTTATTAAAGTAGTGTTAAACAAATCATGCTTATGGCGTCTTGCGGACTGTTGGATAATTGCTTAACTTATACTTTATAATATATCTTCCAGCGGAATGCAGAATTAATAACAGGATGGTTCCTCAAGGCAAGGAAATTGTCCTGGAAGGAGCTAGTGTTCCTCAATCCTTGGATGTTGTTTTTGTCATCGATAACACTTGGCAGTGTAGCACCACATTTCCAAAACTGCGCTCCACTTTGGCTACCATTAGTCGGAATGTGGAAGGAGCAGTGAGCACCATACCTCTCAATGGTGTGCGCTATGCAGTAGTAGGTTTTGGCGTTGGTGCTCCCTACGTTCCTCAGGCAATAACAGCAAACGGAAACATTTTTGGCAGCGTCGCTACTGTGGACCTGGCCTTCAACAACACTCCCTTTGCAGCTGGCCACCACCACCATGTAGCACAATTGATTGATTTTGCTGCTGATCTACCATTCCGAGCTGGGGTAGGGAAAGTCATGATTGTTGTACCATGTGCTGAGCCAACTGAGATGTACAAAGATTATGCAAAGTTAGTGGACAAACTAAAGGAAATTGATATCAAGATGCACGTGACGTCAATACATGAGCTTATTCTTAATGGAATCAATACGATCAAAGCGAGTGATGTCATGGGTAAGTAGTGCGAAGCTTCAGTTAACAATATGTCTTTATATCCCCCTATGATCTGACATTAATCACGTTGGGTTGTTTCATTGATATTAATATCCCCATAAACTCGTATAAAAGATTTTAGCATTTGTTCTTGAAAGATGATGGTACCATTAGGTGAACATGACGTCTGTTAATTATACTAACGACGGTTAATGTTTATGGTGGTGCTTTAATTTCTAATGCACTGAATTTTTTTTAAAATGAATTGATATCTATTTATCAGGATTTGACCGTGATCTGGCATTCACATTAAAGTCCGCTGAACGGGGCAAGTTGGTGGGTGATAAGGACCTTCGTCATCAAATGAACATCCCTAGGAACACCCTTACTCAATTGGCTTTAGACACAAATGGAAGTGTCTTCTATGCTTCTAAACTAGCCAGTGATCAGCCGTCTATCTCTATACTTGCCACAGAAGCATTTTCGAGACGAGTTGCCCAGAATGCTGCACCTTCCACCTGCCAGAACTGTCTGTGCTCCACGGGGCCCGATGGCATGCCAAAGGCTGTATGCTCAAAATGTTATTCAGACGAACTATCATGAGTGAGTAAAAACCATTGGTATATTTATTCCTTATTACCTTTTATGTATATTTATTATACTTGTGTTGATTGACTGCCCATCTTCCTTGACAACCTATCTAATGAAAAGGGAAAAATGCGATTTTAACACCACGATGAACAAACACTTTTTGAGTGTCACTGTTGATACAAAAAATTTTACATGTATCTATTAACTCATTTTAGCACGTACATTGTATACCCTTCACACATTTATACTTTGTATCCTTATCTCCCATTTAACATGACAATTGACAGATACAGTGTACTTAATATTTTCGTTTCCAAGAGTAACAAACCTGAGGGCAAAATTGTTTTGCATTTACAGGCTGAGCTTACAGTTTACTGTTAACATATATCTATTATAGTTGCCTTTTTCCTTATCCTATAACAATCAGAAAGTTGACGTGCATGCTAATTTTTCCTTTTTATTGTACTGTTTCAGTCGTTTTTCACTTTTTTTTACTTTCAGAAAGTTGACGCTTTTGTTACTATAATTTGAATTTGGGGATGGCTGCTCTCTATCTTAAAATCTTCTATCACTGTGCATTTAGGCCTGAATATTGAGTTTTCAACTGACTAAAATAGATATAATCTGGAAAGAAGGGCCTAGTTTCTATCGACATCTTTGCACTTGCTTAATTTTAACTTTTTCCTCTATCCTGACTGAGAATACTCCATATTTCCTCTACAGCACCATGTTTTCTTCATTTAAGTATATGATTGTCATTAGGCCTACATGAACAAGCCTGATTTGTTTCATCTTTAATATTATTCTTGTTAGGTATTTATATGAGTTCTGTGCTGTGTTCATTGTGTATTTAAATTGACCAAAAAATTAGTTTTTGATATTTTAAAAAAGGCTATCCTTATGCCACCTCCATGTGCCAACCCCTTTGTGTTTATGTTCCAGGTTTCATTAATGGTAATAAGCAATGGAGGGTATGTAGAGATTAATGAGTAGAATAATTTTAGGAATTAATCCAGAATTTGGAATCATCGTGATTACTTTTACATAATTTTTTCTATTGGTATCAGGCTGATTTCTGCCAGCTGCACTCCCCAATTCTAATTGCTGTCGAGATTCTCTGAGTGAGAATAGCCAAATTTCTTTAATAGAACAGTAACGTGTATGTGAATACTGAAATAAAAAATAATTGATCTACTAAACTACAATTTCAAACTTTTATGTTAAGTTTGTAAATTGCTGAATGTGATCAAGGTATGTCCAGGGTTTGCTTCTAAGTAATAGTTCTTATTTATGCTGGGAAGATGATGAGAAGATAAGGAAAGAGCTATTTCAAGGCGTGCATCTTGCTTGATTTTCAATAAAAATATGAAAGTTGGGAAGTTAAGTTTAGAAAAATACCGTTGGTAAGTTGTTTTCCGAAACGTCGAATTATCGATACAGTAGCTCGTCGCTAATGTATCTATAAATATCAATCTGGGCTTGTTAAATCTAAATTGATACCTTTGAAGAAACTTAAAATCGTAGATCATTCTGAATTTTTAAGCTTAATATTTTAAAAGTAAGAGGATTAATAAGGAACGAAAATAGCAATGTGTAATTTGTTTTCAAATTACTGTGTATTTTTGATTTCTGCTCTAAATGATAAATTTAATTGAGTTACATTCGTCAATTTTACTTCTCATACTTTATAAAGTGTGCTTTCTATTCTTGTTCTTAGAAATTTCAGAGTCCTTTGTAATTAGTTACCACTCTTTAGCATCTACATTTAAGAGGCATCATTAAGCATTGAAAACATTCCTTTTTTTTAAATAAATTGATCGAAGCAGAGCCATGTTTGTAGCGTTTTATCTCGAAAATCTTTGGCTTTTCTCAAAATTATTTATGACATGAAATAGATGTTAATTAAAAGTAAGGCGGGTCTGACCCTTATTTCCAGGAACTATTTGGTATCCTAACTTTCCCTTGACCGATGTATTCTGAATATTATTCCTTGTGGACGATCTGCGTCCTTTAGTAGTCTTCTCGCCAGAAACTCCACCATCACCAAAGATCCCCATTGAACTTGGTGAGTTGATGAGCCTTATTTGTTCTTTACTGTAATTCTCATAGCCTGACTCACATGTATGGCTAAATAAAGCAGGATCGATTTCTGTTCTTAGATGTTTCGATAGGGGCCTAACCTTAGAAAGGTAAGGCTGTAATAGAAAGCTATTTTGTAACACTTAGATGATCTTGGTTTGTGCACATGCTTTTAATAACGTACCGAAATGCTGCAAGACTGCTCCTTATTGGTTCCACTCATTAAGTTTTTTTCTGCCTCCAAGCTGCGTAGTGCATGCATGTTTGGTATACTTTTATATCCTGTATTCATGTCCGAGTGGGTTTGAAAATTGGACAAATCAAAATCCAGGTAAGATGACTCGGAACTACAGAACTGATCATCAAAAATGTCACCCTGGGAAACTGATGCACAGTGAGCATGCTCCACGAAAGTAGGGTCGTGTTTTGATAAATAATCATGGATGGGTGACTTCCAATTTACGATCGTATGAAGCATCTGAAAGGACATTTGTAAACTCAAGTTGAGAAAAATGTGTTCACTGCATCTCATGCAATTTCTAGATAAGACCAAAGAATCTTGAGCTCGTGTATGCTGTGTCCGTTGAGTCCAATTAAAAAAAAATTAATTTTCTCTACCTTTAGAACTTTAGATGGTACGCAGGGTAAATCTGTAAAGAGGCTTTGCAGAGGTGATGCCATGAATTGCTTAATGCTCATCGTCCCTAATATAGCCTGAGCATTAAACGAATTAATGCAGGGAAAAGCAAGAAGGAATCTTTCATGCTAAAACCAGATTTATTGTGTTGTCAGTCATACTTGGCAAAGGTATTATTTTATTTTATGTTGTTTTCATATTTGATATGAATTAAATTTGTACACGATTTTCAACGAATTGAACGGATCTGCTTACCGCGCTTACGTCTGATAAAATCCATGGCCGATCTGCCCACTGATCTTTCTTCCAAATTCTGTTATTTGCGATCGCATGATCACAGATTTGACGGATGATTGATGCCATATTGTCACAGTCATCGTCGCTGTACACAACCTTCCAGTTCATTAAATAAAGTACATTGCTTTTTAGTAATTTCATAGTAGGTGACCCCTGTAACTGTAACACTTCGACGACAATTGTATTCAGAGCTTTCATATTTCTTTCGTCTGGATTTGTCTTTATTTAGCAATTATTATTAGAAACTAGATATACTGACGTTGGGTAACCAAGCATTGCATAAATTATCTACCTTAACTTGAATATCTCCCTGAATGCTGGACAGTTGGGATGCCCAGACGGACAGCTTTGTGAAAGACTTCCACATGGTCGCTTTCAAAGGCCTTTGAAATATGTTTATAAAATGGTTATAAATAATTTAAACATTCAACAAAAAAATCTCGAAGTTGTTTGGTTTTAGAGAAACTTTTGAGACTTCGATAATTTGAATGTAACTCACATATTTGTTTTCTTGGATTCAAAAACAATTATCCAGTAAGTATTGGACTTTAGTAACAAGTGAAAAACCCTCCTTCTAAAGTTGGCGAACTTATCTCTGTTTTCTAACTCTTCCATTGCGAATAGCACAATGGATGTTTGTTCGTCCACGATTAGGTCGGAATAAACAAACGGACACATTATGCTGTGGTTCTTGCGGAAAATAGATTCGTAATTTCGTTCAACGAACCGCATGTTATACCTGAAAATTGTTAGAAGAAAGAAATTGAATAGTGATTGTTACTTTTTAAACCTGTAATTTAGTGCAAAAACTCGTGTACTTTATTTCCAAATTCCTAACTAATTCCGTCATCTTCAAAAACTGCGTAGCACAGATAGTGATTATAGGAAGAAAATGTGATGGAGTGACTTCTTGCTTAAATAGCCATGGTTTATCTGAAATTAATTTAACTATATTAAGATTATTTAGAGGTCTTGGAATTTTGTTGAACATTTTTGAAACTATGTAAAAAAAATGTTAAAAATTTGAATTAATTAAATACTATTTTAATTTCAAATATGCCATCCAGGGATCATTAAAAGGAACATGTAAAAATGGACTTTTAAATTAATTTAAACATGAAATATTCAATAATTTTTATAGAGAATGGGCCATAGGTAGACCGATATGTACCATGTGACCAAGGGTGTACACATAGAGCATCTTTTACTTCAAGATGAAATAGACACCATGAAAAATACATCTTAATTAAAGTTGTTAGGTTAAAGATGCTCAGTGTGGCCTAATTCATTCTAAACCCTTGCCGGTATATCCTTAGTAATTTCAGCAACTGTGTTAGTGATTTTTTTGTGGTTCTACGAAAAGGTATGCTGAAATCATAGCTGTACATGTGAAAAAAATTGTTAGAGTTTACCTACCGATATATGCGATGTAATGTGTATTTTCAATGCGACCTGCATGTAACTTGGACAGTTATTTGTTATTCATGTCGAAAGTGTTTATTTCATTTGTACTAACCAGGTACTGTCGGTAAAATCAGCAGTTAAGAAAATATTTCTATTTTTTCAAATTCATCTTCATTTATAAATAGGCCGAAGTTTAATCTCCCCGAAACCATCAATACTGAATTATCACAAATGTCCTTGAGTTTAATGATTCATTGTGAAGCAAACCTTTTGTTAAAAATTGTTTTCAAGAAAATTTACTTATAAATACCTATCATACCACTTTGTGTTTTAGTAGCAGCCTTCAAACTACTGCTGCTCAAGCATTCGATATTTGGTTGAACCATCTTTATCTCTTCTTTTACTTCCTCCGCTTCTTGCTTCTGTCCTGATTTCTTTGGGTTTGAAGTCAACCCAGTCCTCAGAAATAGGAAGAAATCTAGAGGACTGGATTGACATGAATTCTTCAGTGAAACAATGTTTTTAGAATACTTTTCTTCATCGATGTTGACATCATTAAGTTCACCATTTCTGTAACTGCTACACAGCTTCTTTGCTGGTGGAGCATGGCTGCTATCATCATGCAGCACATTTTTAAAGCTAGACATTTTTGCATTACATGTTCTGGAAACAATTTCTATTTCGAAATCCTGCTTTTCGTAAGATCGTTCAGAATCACTTAGGTGAATCGTAGATGGGACTTCCTTTTTCATCTCTGAGTTAACTTTCATCTGACAGTTTGTTGAATGATTGCTTCCTTGATGGGCCAAATTCAGCAATACAGACTGCAGTGAATCGGTTGTATTTTCAGACGTCGATTCTTCCATTTCTTGATTTTCTATAATAGTGATTTTGCCCGGTGTTAAGTTTTGGGTAGTCGGTACTGAATTTTTTAAGTAAACATTTTTGAAGCTGCCTGTTACAGCAAGGGATGATACATTTTGATCTTTTGGATCAATTTCAAATTGTAATATTTTGTCACTTTTTTCGCTGCTTTTCATTTCGGAGTTACATGTAACTGTCTCTTGACTATTCAGCATTTTCATGTGATGAACCATACTGGGTTTTCCTTCATTTTCATAAGTCGTGTTCTGTGGTGCGGAATTAGTATGTTGGTAATGCTTTTTGTTAATTTTTGCACTTGCATCATGGCAACAAGAGCTGCTTATATTAAGATCAGAACTCTGTAACTCCACGTCAACCTTGGACTGGGAATCTAATCTGTTCCCTGGAATGTTTTCTTGTAAAATTCTTGTTATCTTGGTTAATGGTAGGGATCCAATTTGCGCATATTCTATACATAGTTTATCTGTTTCTTCGTTTTTTATTTTGCAATTGTTTATATCGAGTTTTGCTGATGTACTGGATTTTTCCATTTTTGGAGATTCTGCTTTGAAGTGGATTTTCCCAGTGTGACATTGTTTTCCATCCCACATATCTAGTTTTTGAATGTTTTCGATGTGAGCGTTGCACATTTCTTTCAAGTTATGGTCGTACTTGTTACCCTGTGAAGAATATCAACATGCTGCCAGTTATTCAGCTATTACACTTTTATAATCAAAGCCTTATTTTTTCTATTCTTTAAGATTTCTATTACACACCATAAGTTGTGCTGATTCGCATTTTCGGTACTGGAATTTCCCAATGAACTTCGGTTTTTGTTCTTCTTTGGCATCATTGCATTCGTTTACATCATCCGAAAACTTTGCAGGAAAACACTTTCTGCATATTATGAAATTTTTTTTTTTGCAATCATTATTTTTAAACTGACAAATATTCTAGAAAAGCTGGAGCCGAAATTGTCTCCTTTTGCAAGATCCATAATAATTGAGTCTGTCCCCTTCATGACTAATTAGACAAATACATCCCCATTTCTAGATAGGTTGCAAATTATTAATTGTATGACTGAAAATGAAGCATAACTTTAGTTCTGCCTTAAATTATCTCTATGCAGTTGTTATATTCATATGATTTCCAAACAATTCATAGACATTTTAAGAAGGCTGTATAGCAGAGAATTACTTTTAATGTCATGCTTCCGTTTTTTTTTTATTAATTAACGTGTAACGTTTAATAACTTTTATGTTTAATATTTTTATATTTATATCAAGGATATAGGATAGTTTATGGCTTATCGTTGTATTATGTTTTATGGTAAAAATTTCTCATGAGATTGTGCAATTTATCGCATAAATAATTATAGGGAATTTCGTGAATTTTTTCCCTGATACAGTATACGAATACTGCATGATTTTATCCTCTAATTGTTAATAGAAATCTGTTTTTAATACATTCAATACATGTATAAAGATTCAATATAAACGTACTGAGGCAAAAATCAAACTAAAACCCGTTTTACTTTATTTTGATTTGTAATACATCATCCGAAAATTAATATTTTCTCTAAAAAAAATCGCCAGTTATGAATAAATAGTTAATGTTTACAATTTTTAAGATTTATAATATTTGAGATTCATTTTTTACATATACACGTCACTGCGTGAATGCGTGTTCGATGTACTTGGATTCAAAATTTCTTTTCCATAGATCTTTAGAATTTCACTACAAGTACAAGGATAATTAGTTTTATGGTTTTTGACTGCAGAAATTTAAAAAAAAACTTGGAATGTAATTTATTCCATCGTTATTTTCCGTGGTGGTGATCAAACATTCGGAATCAGTTTTGAAAGTAAACGCAGATTTGGATAATCTGGGACTTAGTTTTATCCATAAAAAAATAGTCTTTTGCATCACTATGTTCTATTGAGCTTTGCAATTTAGATTGAACCTATGCAGTCAGGGAAATCAGTTACGTTGCATGTAAATTATCTTTCTCTAAATTCTCTGAGTCCCTCCTCAATATCAGTCATGTACTTACTTATACAGACAAAATTCGTCGGTTAGTAGTTCATCTGATAAATTACATGTAATGTCGATTTTCTCGAATTTTACTTCTTCTCTAAACGGAAAGTACTGTAGCTCGCTTAGATAATCGTGTAATATCGGTTCGTCTAGGAATTTTTCATGACCTACGGTGCAAAAAAATGCAGTGCAAGAGATACTTAGATGGACGTTTGGGCGATCGGTTTTTCTCATTAGTTTTTTCAATTTACTTGGAGTACCCTTTTCCAGCTCTGGTTTCATTTGATTAAGATCGTGTGCTTGGATTTCCGTTGACTTATTTAACCGAAGCGAGTCAAGCGACCTCATTAAATGAGCCTGGCTCATTTGGGAATTGATAGCACTTTCTTCGACATTTTCGTTTTCCAAGGAACTAGGAATAATACCACTCAATCTATGCCAAGTAAAGTGTATTTAGAAAATTAGACTGGAACATATGGTGGCGAATGCGTGCATACTATGCTGTATACTGGCTGACGACGATTCGCCAAAATCTCAGTATCAAATTACGTGGAGACAGTATTCTTCTTAAAATAGCAATTAGTCGTACCTTTGATATGTTTCACATTGAAATGGGTTAAATCCATTAAGAAGCGCGTCAAATGATTCGATTTTCAGCGATTCCGTTACCAGAAAATTAACATCGGGTATCACTTTAACATCAAAATATCGAAATCAGTATTACATGTATAAAAGTATGCAGTTTATTTCACGCCTTTTAATGGTGTTACCTTTTGTCCAAGGTTGTAAGCCTCCAAATAAGTGATTCAAAGTATTCCATCTGTGGATATAGACAACGTTATTCTCTTTTTCCAAATGCCATGGCTCGGATAAAAAATATGTGGAAATGCGTTTAGAATAACTTTCTGAAGCTTTCTTGAAGTAATCTACACCAAAATAACGAGGCATTTATTAACCAACTATAATTATCGTTGAAATTTCAAATATAAAAATGGAAGCGTGGGCAGCTGACGACGTAAACGCAGTGCAGCAACTATTTCATTAAACGTACCGCACTGATTCAAACATTAAGTCGTGTCATATGTTTTCTGGCTAGCCTTGCGGGATTGCTACATTTTGAATTCAATTTTTTGATAGACTTCCTATGAATAAATAAGAGTGACAATTTATTTATAATTATAATCAGTTTTTTTAGTTCATATAATGTTCCAGTATAAGCTGCATTCGAATGATACCGAACGAAGTACGTTTCAAGAAAAACCTTCATCCGTGGGTTCAACCTGTTGTTCTGTTCTGGTGGGCTGAATCTTGTTCAAATGCTTTTCATTCAGTTGTTTTATCACGTTTTATGGGACATCGTCCCGAATAATTCGCGCATTTCCGAATTTATATTAACAATTTAACCGTTTTCAAATATTTCTTGATATTTAGGTTTAAAATTGGGATTGGGAATCGTGAACAAAGGGGTATCAAAAAGGAAAATTAGTTCAGATCCGAATTAGCTTCGACTTACCATTAGGGAGCGAACACGGATGTTCGAAATCCGTTAATCCTTTAAGTAAACCCTCTGCTTTACGACCCTCGTAAAACAGAGTGGTTTTCTGGGATGAGGCGGATCTTGACCCACCTGAACATA